>BGPR01004252.1:15415-75543 GCA_013235015.1 Araneus ventricosus | reverse complement strand
TTCTTTATATTAACTCTTTATAATAAAATAATCATTCTTTATATTAATAAATTGCTTCATAATCATGATGATGCATCATCATGATAATGAAGCATGTCAAAAAGAAAATTACATCGAAATTAAAATCAGAAAAAAAGAGTAAAACAAATTCAAATATGTCTATAATCTTTGCATTTTCGAGATATTCATATAAATTATAATTTTTTCCTTTTATGACTGCAAAAAATGCTGCAGAATGAATAGTGTATAATCAGTCTATACCAAAAAACTTTATTTTGAATGTTGCAAAATATCGATTAACTCACTTCATATTAAATTCCACGAATAGCAACTCATATATTTCAAGAAATTTCAAAAGTGCCACGATAAATATCTATAAATCTTGACATACGATAATCAAAATTATTCGATAAATCTCTTTAGATCTTAAATACTTTAGAGGTAAAAAGTTACCTTCAAAACTATGTAATAGATGAGAAACTACAACTAAAAGCATGGGTTCATAGTTAACTTAAAATTTTTACAGTAACTTTCTGAATTATGCGATGCAAATGTGCTTTCATAAGAGCTAAATGTATTGCGACTTTGTTGAGTAAAAGAGAAAAAGATTATTGGGAGTATAAAATTCTCCTTTCGTAAATTACATGCCCTTGCTCACTCATTCGAATATTCTGCTGAATATTTATAAGCATGATTTAAATACGGCTGCGAATTTCCCTCTCCCATGTTTTGGAAACTGATTTTGTAATATTCATTACAAGACTTCCTTCACGTCGAATGTTGGGGTTTCTGGGCTGCCGTATGCTTATACACGTTCCATGTGGATGTTGCAAATGTATTATTTAAGGGAATAAGTCAGTAATTCCCTGTATTAATTTTTAGGAGAATAAGCATTTATGGTAAGTGCATTTTTGAGTATTAAGCAAAGCTTATTCTTCGTGTTCTTGTGAACTTCGAACAAATAAAAGGCTTTCACAGATGTTTGATATTTCGTATTATTTTCATTTTTACAGATTTTTCATGAAAATCGCCTGTGTCTTTAACACTTTATTGTGTCATAAAAAATTACATCGATTATAATTTCTGAATTTCTTTATCAATGAAATCTGATTTATATTGCAATTCAAATGTTGTAATGTGTTTATGCATTTCCATCTTTTTCCCAAAGAATTATTTATGGATTAATTTATTATTACTTTAAGAGCAGTGAAAAATGATTATTTTTTAATGCGTGGATTACAGAGGAAATGACCTATGTATCTAGAAAAGAACAATACATTTTCACGATACGTAGATGCAATGATAGGAATAAATTATAATAATTTTTTTCTTTTCTGTTTTTATTTTATTTCGTTTGTAATACTTATTTGAAACTCTTTACATTCGTTTATTTTCACAATTTAAAGTCATGAACAAATATGGTACTCATTTTAAATAAATGGAATTATCTGTTCAAAACCTTTAGTTGTAGGTAATAAAAAATTTCTATTGAGGCGAGGTTTTATGTTACCAATCGGAAATTTAGATGAAAAGTCGTTTCGTAATTGGTTATAGAGTTGTCACCTTTGGTAGTCAGCTGGTTCGTCTGGAATATTGGCTGTGTTCAGTTTCAATTAAGTCTCTTATGCATAACCTGATATTCATAATTACCTTAATAAAATATTTTCAAACATAACATTTTAATACACATTTAAACCATTTTATTTAACTCTTCGGTTTACTGTATACATAAATCTCCCTATTGTAATCAAGTCAGTGCAATCACCTCTATATGCAATCGTAACTATAGACATCCTCTCACATCTAATTGCATGTTGTTTAATGCGATAACATCATTTTCTTATTTCTCATTTAAAATGCGCCGTTGAAAATAAACTTGAACAATAAGATACGTTGCATTTCATTTTACTAGAATTATATGAGGGCGTCTAACCTCATGGTAGCTGTATTGAAACATGCTAATAAGGAAGTTAAAGAAAAGCCAGTGCGATCTTTTAGCCTATCAAATATGTTACTTGATATCTTAGAAGGATTTGCTAATAGATTCCTCAAAAAACTTCATAAAAAGTATAAGAAAGTAAAAATTCATAACGACAAAGAGTATGAAAAAATAGACATAATCGTTCCATAGGCACATAACTTAAATATTTGTACAAACAATCAGAAAAGCTTAAATTTCATTGGAACTATGAAAAAAGTTGTTGTAAATATTGCAAAAGAGTATATGAAAAAATTAGGGGGGAATCGGATGCCAGATGAATTAATATCATTGGAAAGATAATTGTTTAATCTTACAACGATGTAAAAAGTATTATTATGAGATAATATATTTAAAAGTTAAAACCAAGAAAGCCAAAATTTTGTCTAATTTCTTGACAGATTATTAATAAATTTCAAAATATTAAAATTTTTAAAAATGTGTGAACATTCCAGCCCTCCAAAGTATATTCGTGCGAAATTTGATATCTCTAGGTCAAACGCTCTTCCTTATAAAGCTCCAACACACACAAAGAGGCACCCACTCTTTACTATTATTAGTTGAAATGGAAAATTATTTTCGATGCGATTGGTGACATCAGCGTTATATTAAAACTTGCTTTTAAACAGTTGTATTGATTAATTTATGTAATTCTGCGCCTTTCAGAACAATATAGTGTCAATGAACTTAATTTTAAATATAGGAATGATGACAAAGAGAATATTTTTATTTCATTGTTTCTATAGAATTTATTTAAGCACTTTGATTTTACATTCATTGAATTTACAAACATTAAATATTAATCTTCAAATACAATTAATTTGCTGATTCAGTGAAATATTTCAGATTTCCATAAGCAGAAAATATAAATTATTCCTTTTGAACTCTAATTTTCTTAACAGAAAGAATAAAGAAATTTCTTTGCATTCAGCTATATTTAATTAAAAATCTCGCGATGAAACCTGCAGAATTTGTGTATTTAACTCTAAAAATAACAAACAACATGATTAGTAATTATTTTTAAATTCATAAATAAACTGGTCATTGAAGCATTTGCATTCTTTTTTACTGATTAAATTCCTTTTTACTTATTACTGTATAAATTTTACACTTTTGCTGTATTCAAACATTCTCGTAATCTTTTTATATATATCGAAAAAGAAACCGGGATTCTGCAACCTTATTAAAACTTAATTCATAATTGCACGGAAATAATTCTTGTGTTGAAATGTTGTAGAAGAGAGTAAGTTTTTCTTCCGCTCACTAGATGGCTAATATCCTCTCTAGTATCGCAGTAGCGGTTTTCTCTCTGCAGTTATTCTTCCAGTCTGAATTCATGCCGAGAGATGTGGGCCGTGCAACAGAAAGCGCAATTTTGTGTTGTGGTATGCAGAATTTAAATCAATTGTAGCAATGCAACGTAAATGGTGAACGTTACATCCTTAAGAAAAGGCTGCAGATGATAAAGCTTTGAATCAATGGATGAAAAAGTTTAAATAAAGTTTAAGCGTAGCAGAAGGTTCATCTCCAGGACGACCACGCACTTCAGAAGAAAATGTCGAAAGCATAAGACAGTCCTGTGTTAGAAGTCCTAAACGGTCCATTGCTCGTCGAAGTTTAGCATTGGGTATTCCGAAAACTATCATTCAAAAAGTTCTTCATAAGCGTTTAAGACTTCATGCCTACAACATTCAGCTTAGGCATGAGATTAAGCCTGAGGAAAAACCTAAGCGAGTTGAATTTGTTACTTTTATGATGTTGAAAATTGATGATGATGATGAAAGCTTCTTAAATCGTATTATTCTCACAGACGAGGCGACATTTCATATCAATGGGTACGTCAATCGTCATAATTGCCGCATTTAGGGATCACGGCAGTCGAAGGAAACCCACCAGTACGTTCGTAGTTCTCCAAAAGTAAATGTTTGGTGTGGCTTGTTGTCCGATCCCGTCGTTGGGCTTTTCTTCTTCACAGAGACCAGCATCACCTGAAACATTTATCAGCGTTCACTGGAACTTTATATCTTTACACAAATTGACGATTTGGAAGCTGTAACTGAGATTAACATCGTTTTCATGCAGGACGGAGCTCCTCCTCATTTCTCCCTATCTGTGTGTGAAGCCTTAAATGAGAGGTTCCCCAATTGGACGAGATGGCCCAATTCCGTGGCCTGCACGAAGCCCCTATCTTACGCCTCTGGACTTCTTCTTCTGGGGATACATTAAAAACATTGTGTACAATGGAAACATTACTGATATTAGCCACCTAAACTATCGAATCATAGCCGCATTTGAAACTGTAACTCCATAGAGGCTTCACAACACATGGAGGGAGATTGACTATCGTCTTGATGTCTGTCGCGCGACTAATGGTGCACATATCGAAACGTATTGAAATGGGTATAAATTTTGTACTTTTCTTAATATTTTAGTACCAAATTTATGATAATGTGTTTATTAATTTGCATAATAAAATTTTGTAATCCCGGCATTCTTCTTCGATGACTTTGAGTCTTCGAATTTAGACTATATAGACATTTTGAAATGTACAGTGATAGGAAAATAATTTTAATGAAAAACAAGTCAAATATTTTGTAGTTTATTTATTTTCAAAACAATGCAAATATTTATTTTATAAATACACTTTATAGTGGGAAAAAATTGCTTTTAAATTTAATTCATTGGTCTAATCAAGGAAATCAGTTGCCATATTTTATTACCAATTTCTTTATTCACAATTAAAGCAGAATTATTTTTCTATTCCTAAATTCAGACCAGAATACAATGCAAGATTTCATTCACAGTATTTAATGCGCTCCATCACTTCTTCTTCCCGCTTTGTTTCCTTATATTAATATTATATTTTAATGAAAACGTCTTAAGTGCTTTTTGACTTTTGTTAAAAAAATCAGTTGATAATACCTGAAACTAAACATCTGTTCTCGAACTATAACCAGGTAGCGCTTTCTGCTGAAAATTATTTCATATAACCCATCGTTTCAATGTAATTTGCCTATTTAACGGTCCAAATATTTTATGGAATCAAAGTTATGATTCCGGTCCAAATTCGACGACTCTTCCCTATATTTATTCAAAATCCCAGACTGACCATGTAATATGCTTTTTTATGCATATATATGTATATTTTGCTGGTTTTTCTTTTAGTGAGGGAAGGTTTTCTACTTAAGTGACTCTAATTGGAGTAACATATTAGTAAGAATAAATGAGAAAATATTCTTCTTAAGAAGTTTCGTAGCAACACGAATAAGACATTATCCCTTTTATACCCATTTTAACTTAACATGCTATTGATGATTGTAAAATTTTTTATCGATTAATATATATTTCGAGCAATATATATTTTTCTTATATTAATATTGGTTTTTGATAATGTATAATCTTTCAAATTCATTTTTCCCAGATTATTACATAATCATCAAGAAATCACAATTTTACACGTGAACCTCGAGAAATGGCAAAAATTGGTCTACAGTTAAATAATTGTGAATTAATTTAATAGGAAACTAAAAAAATCAATTTAAAAATTTCGGTACCTCTGGTATAAAGAACGAATAGAAAGAGAAACTATCTTCTGCCGTATGAAAATTTACTAATGGAAGTTTAAAACAGAGTATACTGAACTAGTAAAGAATTTTAATGAGTATTAGTTCTTCATTATTAGTAACGATGCTATAGCTCGATTTTTATTCTTCATCGTTTGAGTTTTGAAAACCTTTTCAGGAAGTTCATGTGTGTCCTTTATGTAATCAAATGAACAACAGAAAAGTTTCAGTACCTGGTAATGATAATATTATTCAGAAAAATTTTATAAAACAGCATACGAAGCCTCTTTTAAAAATTCATTTGTTGAAGAGAGCATGAGTGAAATTAAACCAAAACTATTTACTTCCTTTCGAAAGTTAATGTACGCCAGCTTAGGGAGCAACATTGCAAAGCATTACAACTCAAGTTCGCTCTTTATGCTATAAAGGAGCATTCTTTACTATTGTAGCTGTCCAGATCCAAATCCCTGGCAAACAATTTTTCATACACAGGGCAAACATTTCCCCCTTGAGCTCATGAATTGATAATAAGAAACTTACTATGCACAGATAAACGAACTACAGTGCTTAGTCCTGCTCCAACTCCATTGTTGGCTTCACAAAGGTAGAAACCGGAGTCACTTGTTTCAATGCTTTGGAAATTCAGCGAACCGTTAACAAGGATATGAACATGGGAACTGCTTACAATAGTCTTGAATTTCTCCGGTGGATCACCTGAAAAGAACTTCATTGAAAAGGCTTCTCATCTGAAATCTAATTTAGTCTAATTCTATAATTAGAAAATGATCTAAACATAAATTTTGTGCACTAAATTTTACTAATATTTTATTTTGTACTTCATACAAAGCTCTTCATTAAAAGACTTTTCATCTATAATATAATTCAGTCTAATTACTAGAATTGAAAAATGATATTAAGTAAAATTTTAGGAAGAGCCTATTATTAAATATTCTATGTTTTCCAAACTAACGAGTGTTCTGCTTAAAATTTATTTAAGTTATGGGCAAAAGCTATTATAAATATACTCTATTTTACAAATAGCTGATTGCTTTGACTGTAATTTATTTCTAGAGCAGTAAAAGTATATATAAATTTCCCCAAAAATATGTGTCTCACTGAATAATTGTAGTTTAAATAAATGATGTAAGCATTTAAATCAAGCAACATAACTCATATAATAGAATAACTAAAATCTAGAAAATCTCTCTTTTTTTGTTGAATGTTGTTCATTCATGCCGAAACAAGCAAATGACATTTACTCTCGTATTTTCTATCACAGTACATAGTTTTTTCTTTTAAAAAGATGGATTGTTTGATGTTGCTCTGTTTTTTTAAAACTTTTGTTTCAATTACACAATAATCTAATATGATTGAGGAATGAAATTGTCAAATTTCTTTAAAACCCAAATGTGACGAGTTCTATTTTGCTTACAATATCTATTTCAAGATATAATATATCTCATCTATTCTTCGCCTGCTAAGGAAAGTAGCAAAAGTAGACGACATATTTCCAAATAAAGTATGAATTTCAGGATCTTGAACGGTACTTCCGTCAGGACAAATAAGTCTGTGCGAACAAAGAGATGTATAAAAATGATACGACTTAGAATGTAAAATTTATATATTTTGGTTTCATGATAAAATTTTCTTAAGAAACGTAATGATTAACGAAATATGTCCTTAAATTTTGAAACGAAATATTTTAGTTAAAACATTCGTTCTTCCATATATGTTGCTGAAAATTGTAGCATTTGTTTTATACGAATTAAATCCACTGTACAGGAATTAATATTCGATTTGAGTGCTACCATTTATGATATATTAATTCTAGAAATTAATTAATTTTATGAAAAATATAAGCTTCTCATATTAGCAATGAATATCTTTGCTCGCTAACATTTGAATACTAGAATTAAATAACAACACTTAAAATATATACCCAACACATAAAAAAATATCAAAATTCCATAATTATACATATCAGTATGATTATTTCATAAACACGCAAGTGTAAAAAATTTCAAAACTGTAGAACATCAAAAAGTGAACGAAAATTCGATTACAACATTCTTTCACTACAAACATGAAAAAAGTCCACTTAATCAAAAGTATGATAAAAATTATGAAAATTTGTGTGTGTTTTTATCTACTCCAAGTTTAGATGAAAATCCTTACCTGTTGACACCTTCCACCGAACGTGTGGTAAGGGAACACCGTCAGCTTGGCAATCAATTTTTGCTGGGCGCCCTGCTACAGCAGATGTGTCACTGGGTTCAATAATCCACCTAGGTGGAACTGAAAGTTTACAAGTTTTAAATGTTACACACAATAATGCAATTTTACTCGTCACTTATAACGACAATGCAAAATATTGTATGACAGCATTGAATGGTAATCACTTTCAGATCGAACTCTTAATTGAAATTTATATAGAATAAATCTATCAAATGTCTCTTAAATAAAATGTAATGAAGAATATCCTCATATTTATTATCGTCTACAGTTTTATTTAAAATAACATACTTTCCTTATTTATGTTAAATGTAAAGCACATTGATATGTAAAGCACATTCTTTATTATAATCTACAGAATCATCATAAAATGCAATTTTTATGTAACTTTCAAAGAATTCCAATATTCAGTTTCGTGTAGCTTTAGTGAAGGAAAAATGTATAGGATTTTTAAACGCATAGGTTGAAATATCGAGTTAGAAATTGTGAATGAATTCACATAAAAAATTTTTTACGATGTTGAAATGCTGTATTTTCCTTTTTTCTCTGGGTGACGAAAGTACACTAAATGATCAAAAGTATCCGTACACTTTCGGATTTTCACATTCTTTAGAATTACTCTGGAAAGGCTAGACCAACTACCCTTGAACTTCGACCATGTAAAGAATAGACTCTAACTAAAATTTTACAGTGAAGATTCGGTTATTTAGGGGACCGTCCACAAATTGACGAAGAAGATAAAAGTCTAGGCTCACCTCGTTGTACAAAAAGCCGATAATGATTTAAAAATTTCATTAATTATTTTGCTTGATATGCACATTGATTACATGCATTTTCGTATAAGGGTTTTCTTAAAAAACACAAATTTTCTCGCATGTTTTTTGCTTATAACATGCAAAGTTTCCTACCAAATAATAAGAAACTTGCAGAATACTTGACAATGTGCTAGAGAAGTATACCACCATTAAAATTTGAAATAAATACAATTAGTATTAAAGGAAATATTAGTATTTTTAGTAAATAACTTTTTACTGAGCATGCTTGCGCAAGACTTAATATAATTTTTTTTTTCAGAACTTCAACTATCTACTATGTTACTATCTATATATATGAACTACTATCAGAACTATGTAGGGCAATTTATATTAAAATTCCAGTCGAATGCAAATAAGATTTAGAAAGATATCGGCATTGAAGTGAGTAGAATTTCTGCTTTTCTCTGAGAGAAAAAAATTAAGTGTTTTTCCACAAATTAATAATTTTTAAATTTGAATTTTCGAATAAATTTATAGAATTTAATGAAGATTGAATATGCTGGTATACTTATAAATAGAATTCATAATTTAAATTGCATTTCGATTATTACTATCTGAAGATTCAAGTTTTAAAAATATCAATTTGTGGAAAAACCCTCATCATTTTATTTCTCTTAGAAAAACACAGAAATTCTTATTACTGTAATACCGATATCTTTTTAGATTTTAATGGTATTGAACTAGAATTTTTATATAATTTGCCCAACCTAATTGTTTTGAAGTTTCGAAAGAAAAGTTACTTTATATCTTGCACATGCACAGTTAAAACTTATTTACTAAACACACTCATATTTCTTCTAATATTTATGGTATTTACTTCAAATGTTAATAGAGTACTTCTCCAACACATAGCAAAGTATTCTGTAACTTTCGTATTATTTGGTGGAAAACTCTGCAAGTTATAAGCAAAACACTTGCCGGTAAATTCGGTTTTGTTTAAGAAAAACTGTTTATATTCTAGAATATTCCAGCTATATTTTCGAAAATACATGCAATCAATGTGCATATTAAGCAGAACCATTGATGAAATTTACAAATCATTATCAGCTTTCTTCGGAAAGAGGGAACCCATATTCATTCTTAATCATCAGTTTGCGGGTGGTCCCCTAAATGCCCTCGTGACCGAATATTCATTGTAAAATGTGAATTATAGCCTATACTTTACACGGTCGTAGCTCAAAGGCAATTGGCCTAGCCTTTCCGGAGAAATTCTAAAAAATTTGAAAATCCGAAATTGTCCGGATACTTCTGATCATATAGTGTATCTTGATTTATTGTGCTTCAGTAGATGCATATTATATATTTAGAAAAATCCAAAGTCCATCGTAAGAAATATTAATTAAAATTATAATTTATTATGTGATATTATTTACTACTAGTAATTTTTTACATGAGAAAACATTTTTGCGTTCCTTATATATTCGGTACTTGAGAATATTTCAAAGGGTGAGGGGCAAGTAAGAAAAAAATTATAATTTTTAAAATGTATTTCGAACACACAGTTTTGCTCATATTGCCTATTTTTTAAAGCAAAAGTTCTATCACTTAAAACATTTCCCTTTAAATATCATATAGAAATATTCTATATAAAAAAATTAGTTTTGCAGAATTGACTGTTTCATAAAACTAAAACCTTATTAGTTTCATTCACGAAAAAGAAGAAATATACATAGACAATACGCTGCCTGATCGATAATTAGACGATAGATTTATTGATTCAATTTTTACCTACAAAAGAAGAAATTGAAGTAATAAAATTCATTTTTTATTTATTTACAAAATACAAAGAAAACTGAAAATTCAAATGTAGTTTATAACACCATAGAAATCCAAACTGCTAAATTGACTTTCTTTAAATTGTGCACATCAATTTGAGGAATCGTACTTATCTTTAAGTCTTTTGCAAATATTTCATGCCAGTTAATTGAATAGTAATTTCTTCACTAATTCATAAGTATGTTTCCATTTATGGAAAAGATTATTTTATATTTAGTGCTGACATTCCTATTGAATAAAAATATAATAGATATTTTAAATTATTTTACTTATTTCGCACTGAATTGTCATTAGCAAAGTTTGATTAAATTTTCTACCGGTATTTATATTTTAGTAAAAGCATATGGATAAACTAGCTTCCTGTAGTTTCTGAATATAATTTGTTACACTCTATAATTATTTGAGAAGATACGAGATTTAAAATTTTTTTCGGCATGGCTGATATTCTTGTTTTAATTAAAGTTAATAAGAGAACTTTGCATATTAAAATATTCTATATAAAAGAAATGAAAATATTTCCATGTTTCCATTTTGAGCATTTCCGAGTATATCAACTAGTAATAAATAAATTTAAGTTTCGAAGACGACATATTCTTAATGTTTAAGTTTAGGAAATCAGCAAGATATCGTCTTCAAGAAGACTGTTTTACAAGAATTAACAGAACATTTAAGTAGATCTCTTTGTTGAAGGAATTATAAATAAATTAAGACTGAATGCACTAGCCAACATTCGACTTACTCTTTACAAAACAACTTAAGTATGTGATTTCTCTTAGTTTAGACTTCTATTGGTGTCCCATCAATAGTATTTTTTTTATTTGACATGTTTTCGGTCGAATTTAGTTCATTTCCCCTTGTGAGAGATAAAGGAACATTTGGCGTAGTTAAACTTTCCACGTTTATTCTTAAATCTCCTCTGGAAAAAAGCTGTGATTTCCCAACGGACGTTAAAACCTAAATCTTTCTATTGAATTATAGTTGAAGGTTTGATGTTGGAAGTTCTTTAGTGTTTTACTGTTTCCCATTTAGGTTTTAACAATTTATAAACTAGTTGGAATGCTTCAAGTGCAAAGTAGGGTATTATATCTTTCATTGAAGTTTGTGGAAGTCAGCAACTTTAGGTTTTAAAATGAAACTTACTTTAAGCAACGTCACCAGAATTTGTAAATTTCCCATATACTACATTTTTAAAGTACAAAGAACTTTCCGTTTGTAGCATTATCTAACGGATACGCAATTCTAGTCTTGTCTTAATGCAGTATAGTTTGATTTTTCTTACAGATTACACATTATCATTTTTATTATTACAATTATAAATGGAAATTGATCAGAACCGGATGATCATATAATACAATAGTTCTCAACCTTTATTTCCTCCCGTACCCCTTGGTTAGTTATTTTTCTATTTTTGCGTACCCCTCACGTTATACCTTCCCCTCTAAACCATCCTTCGCCCGTAGAAGTATTTATTAATAATGTTAAGGAGCTTAACTTAGCTTGAGTGAAACGACACGAATAAATATTCTAACATTTGCAGGATTTATTTTTGATTTTACATTTTTCTTCTATTTTTATAATACTATTAGTTACATCTCCTAATATATAGAAACAACATTGCAATAGTTTAGCATTAACTTAAGATGAAAGTTAAAAATTACTCATCGTGATATAAACTACCCAAATGGAAGACGATATTAGTGCAATCCTTGAGCTTGTTTCATGGAGGTGAGCATTATTAAATTCGGTTCAAATGAAGGTAAATATAATCTTAGCTCCGGAGCTGCTTAAGCTTACTGCCATATTTTTTATTAATATACGCGTAAGACGGATATATTTTATCTATAAGTCCTGTGTCCATGAAAGACTTTAAGTATTTATTGCTTTAATACTGAGTTTTTGATACTCTTCATTCACTGCACTTTCCGCACAAACTTCTGCAAACAAAAGTCTTTAACTTTTCTTTTAAGTTTAATTACTTATCTTTTTTGTTTTCCGGCATTACCAACTTTAATCTCCCGTAGGGGTACGCGCACCACAGGTTGGGAACCTCTGATATAATAGAATAGATTTTGCATCTTTGAGACACATTAAGGACATTGGAGGAAGAAACTGATTGCGGCTAACAGGTAGTTTAATGATTAGTTCTAAAATCCAGAGGAAAAAGAGTCATTTTTCTAATGTAAAAGCAATAAATGAAAAGCTTTAAAATTAATCAGTAGAAAGGAACAATAGATTATTTGTAATATTTTGTTTAAAAGATCTATTTTGCTTCCTTTTCTTTCAAGATGTTAATCTAAACATTATTAAATATATCTAGTTTGTGCCACCCATACATATTCAGATGCATAAATATTTTGTTAGTACATTAGATTATGTCAAATATTCACAGGATTCTCTTACTATCATACCCAACAAGAAATGATTAGTAAGAATTTTAAATTGTCAATTCATATTTCATTAATAAAATACGTATTTTTTGGCAAGGGATAAAATATTTTCAAATAAATAATAAATTTATTATTTTCACTGATTCAAAAAATAAAATAAAATCTTCACTCGACCAATGCCTTGCTACATTACTTTGAAAAAATCTGATGATTAGTATTCTAATGATTGCAATTCTTCATTGAAAAAAATCATTAATTAAGATTTAGTAACGTACATCACACATTAAGTCATACCGCTTTAATAACTGGCGTTATTAACTGACAATATCAAGAGTTACATGCATTATAAATTAACTGTTAATATGGGACGGAGTTTTGCAATCGGAACTAATTCCACAATACGCATTTTGAGATACTGCTGTTTTTTCAGAATGTTATTCTAGGAATAACACGTCGAATTATTTTATTCTAGGAATAAAAATATTTCATTTTTCCAAAATCAATTATTGGATCATCAATAGTTTGTTACAAATTGTGAAGTTTGCACATATTTTGGAGCAATTTTCAGTGCAAATTACGGAACCATAATCATTTGCCAAGGAACTTTTAACGGTTTTAGTGTATCCTGAAGCTGCTGATTTCAAAACTACTTTTGCTTTTGCCAAATTTGCTCTAGTTTTTGAGATAATGTATATTACCAACGTTTCAATAGTGTCTGCAGTAGAATGGGCCGAAAAAAGACAATTATATTTTTTTCTTTTCGTGTCGCTATACAGAGAGAAAATTTGTGACAAATAAAACGAGGAAAAAATTAAATTAAATTCATCGATATCTACTGCCTCTAACAGCCCTTAAAAGTTCTAAAAAGTTACGAAATTAAGCTGTTCTTTCATGATTTTTTAAATTTTAAAATTTCTTTTAATCTCATTATTATAGCATTAGCTGTTAAGTACTCAAATTCTTAAAAGTAATAAATTTTATTTTATCAAAATCGGCCGATAACTTCCAATCACAGATTCCTGTCTATGTTGTCAAAAATAGGTGAAATTACTTCAATATGCAATATTTAGTTCCTAATCAACATCATAATCTTCATACATCATTTTGTCGATTGAATGCAGCAGGTCAATGTATATGCAAAATAAAAGTCAAATAAAAAAGAGAACTACAACATCAACTAGAAATTATATTTTAAATTAACAAATGAAAAAGAAATGCACACCGAGGGGTGACCTTTCATGAAGTCACCAGGCCCGATTGTAATCTTATTTTGCTTCAGTCTTGTAGCTTAATTTCAGTTAGTTTTTTGCGTTTTTGTTGAACGTACATCAAGAGTTAATAAAGGCTAAAAATATGAAATTTATTCATTTTCTTTGTTTAGTGTAACGCTTTCAAACTAAGCTCCAAAACTAGAATAATATTAATTAGTTCAGAAAGTATGCCAAGAATACAGAAAGAAACAAAAATCAACACACCTCTAAAAAGAGACTTCGGCTACAAGGATATCAAAGTAATGGAATAAAGATATGAAGGTAGGTGGAACACACGTATGGTGATAGATTTTAACTAGAGACACCAACGAGAAAATTCCACTGTACGAAGAAGAAATCATATGAAACTTTTCCATGAAGTAACTGAACCAGCTTATTTAATTTTCATCTTATTGTACTTAATGCAACGTCATCATGTAATTTTACCATACTATAATGATTCATCTATTTATTTGTTGAAATTCAATTCTTTACACCATTCATTAATATAGTTTTAAATTTCATTCTTTTACTTACATTTGTCATAGTTTTTATGTGAGTTCTGTATAGAACTATCTTTTGATTTATATATTAATTGCTCTTCAGAATTAAGATGATTTATTACATTGATTTAATTTTATTATTTATTTATATTTGAGAGCGTTTCATTTCGACTTGAGTGCTTGAGTATTGAAATATAATTTTCACTTTATCTCAAAACCTAGAACAAATCTGACAAAAAAAAATGTCGGATTCGGAATGAGCACCACGGAATTACCTTAAAACCATTGGAATATCCTTGGAAAAAATCACTGTTCACCAGTGTAATGAATCTGAAATTCATAATGTGGTAATTGACTACACAAAATCATAAATATTTTTTATATTACCGGTTTTGCCTTTCCACTTAATATTTCTGAAATAATAAATTAAAATAATGTATCTGCATTTTCGGCTTTATCTCTCTTTTTTCTTCCTTGGTTGCATATTGGCTGCAAAGAAATGCATTGCTCTTAGCGCAAAAGATTCGATATAAAGTTAGAATAAGATGACAATGATTTTTATGATTTTTATTAAATATGAACAAAAAGAATTTAAATATTACAGAGATGATATAAATGTAGATAAATAAATATTCTTTCTTCATAGCGGTAAATATTTGATGGGTGCAGAGGTCCAAATAACCAGTTATTCCACAACTATGGAAATTAAATTTGTATACTTTAACTAAGCCTATTATGTAACCCTTTTTTGTAATTGGAAAAGAAAGTGAAATGACAATCTTTTTAAAGCCTAGAAACATTATGTTGATAAAAATTTAATCAGGAAGCTCTTCAGTTTATTTTGAACATCAAAATTCTTTGAATTGACTTAGTTTCTTAGCAATGCTAATTCGGATATTTTAATTTGGTAATTTAAAAAAAATTGTCGATGAATAGGTTCTTTCATTTTGAAGGTGCTTAATATTTCTAGGTTTTACAAATTAAAGTATTTTATCCACGTTATGAAAAAAATACTCATAACAAAACGATACAGTTTCAAATGATCTGGAATTTATTGCCTCAGTTTTTGATAACGAGATTCTTTCTTTTATTCCTTTCCAGACTGTGTAATTTAATAAAGCAACTGAATGTAAAATATTTCACTTTTTATCTCGCATGAAATGCGTTCAATAAAATATTTTTAAACTTAGTTCTTTTTCAAAGAAGAAAAGGCGTAAAACTTTAACCGCAATTTTTTGTCTGAGAAGATTCTTTTGATATTTAATCAAGATCTTCTGAATTCTAGTTGGAAATTCAGAAAAAAGAATTAAGTGACAAATAAATACTGAAATTAAGTATCAAATTTATCTCTTTGGAAAAATTCTTTCCATTCAAAGTGAGAAAATTTTCATAAAAAGTTTGAGCGAACAAACATATGCGACGAAAATTTGGATAATCTGCATTTATCTAAGCTTTCTTTTAAAATAAATTCGAGGCCTTTTTTCAATCTTCCAAAACGTCTCTTCTCTTCACACAGCAGATTTAATCAGGTGTAATAAATTATTTCAAAAATCTGAAGAATGTAAGCAATTTCTTTGAAAAAATATCACGAAATCTTCTTTTCGTAGCAATTGAAATAAAAGAATGACAGTATTTGTTTAAAGGGATCAATTCATTTATATTTTGTGTTTAATTACTTTCCTTTTTAATCATATTTTAAATTTTTTTCATGGAGTAAAATTAGTTTTTTAACTTTGCATATATTACACAAACTTATGGTAATTTTAGTAGTTTTGTTTTTATACAATAAAATTCGTGAAATTCAAAGTTAGGAAATTCTTTTATGCTATTTTCATATGACAGAATTACGTTAAATTTATTCATATAAAAATTATCTCCAAGGACGTATGGACAACATTTTTATAATAAAAAACTTAAAATAATAATATGTTGCTATTTTTTCATAAGAAAACACATTGGCTTTTGTGTTAGCTGTAAAATGGCAATTATTAAAGAAAATTAAAACGATTTTTAACCTCTGCTCATGAATGAATTAAACTAAGCCTCTTAAATATTCTTTTCCACGAATTTCGGAATTCTTTTAATCTCAATTTTGGAAAACAAGCTCCACATTTAAAATTGTTATCCATTAGGATATTATAGATGGCGAAAATCTGGATAGTCAAAAACTCAATATTGACATCTCAAGCTCTTTAAACGAGAACTGCTTTCAATTTCTACTATCTATTCTGTTTTTCTGTCTTTCTTTAAATAAAACTCTTTTGGATATAAACTGAAAAAATGAAATAAAGCATTTAAATATCCATGAAGATATATCATCTGTGCGTTTATTATCATACCGCTATTAAAACAAGAATAATAAGTAAAATGAAAGAAAATAAGTAAGTGCGATAATGATACAAGTAATTAAATAGTTGCAGTTTGTCCTATATTAACGTTTTCTATATTGCTTTTTCCTATAACTAGTTATTATCCGCAGCAATAAAATTTTTATTTTGCAATATAATAATAATACTATTATATTCACAGTCCGATAATAATACTATTCTTAGATTCACAGTCCAATAATAATACTATTATTATATTCACAGTACAATAATAATACTATTCTTAGATTCACAGTACAATAATAATACTATTTTTAGATTCACAAATCTACTACTATTGCCTTTCAATTGCTGTGCTATATTACTAGGTAATTTTCAAATGAAGAGAGATATTTATAAACTAATTTTGGTCAACTGTTTTGCTTATTTTTTTCAATATTGTAAATAGTTTATACTATAATATTCACCGGTAAGTTGTCTGAAAATATTACTAAATTGATGTTTAATTAATCAAATTGTAAGCAATGGATAAATACTAATGAACGGTTGTTCTTAGCATGAGCGTTTAAAATCTCTATTACGTAACCGTTTAAATTTATCTCTAATTTACAATCAATCAACTATACAATATTCTATTATTTTATTAACAATTAACTGTACATGGAAAAAGTGATAAATTGCAATTTATCAGTAAGCATAATTTGGTCAGTTGCAAGCATATTTGGTACTTACAACTGTATACAGTTTAATTTCGAAAATAATTACCCTTTATTCACAAGAAAAATAAAATGACCATGATATATATCAGAGTTTGCTTTCATGATGACATTCTTAAAAGAATGACACAATATCCTCATCTTCAGTCGTTTTGGTTTTACTCTTATCTAGAAGTATCCGGTAATATTAAAGGAAAAAATAAAATATTTTTGTTTGATTTCACATAAAAATAAAACAAAAATAAATTTTTGAATCAAGATTGAATTAAAAGATGTGACTAGAAAATTTCAGAAAAATATTATTGTTTACTTCCTATATACTGTTAAATTTTCATATCAAGATAATCTATAATTTTTACAGCATCGATACAATTTTTTTCTATATGAGCATGTAACTCTGCTGAAAAATTGGCTTTTTGATATACCTTCTAAATTCTACAAATTTCGGAAGCAATGTATCAATTCCTTTATAAATACTGATTTTGATATACGGATAAAGAAATTGAGGTTTAGAGTGATTTCCGTTGAAGCGGGATATCCTCGCTAATTTGATTGAATAATCAACATTGCGGATGGGTGATGTATATCGCAACATTTTCGTTCTCGCCGAAGTCGTAACTGTGGCAGAATGACTCAAAGAAATTTTATTATACACCCTGTAAAGGAAAAATCAATTTCTATCTATTTTTGTTTATGTTAATATGGTTTCTTGAGATAAATATATGTTTAATTGCGATCTACGTATCTATTTTTGTATTTGAATTGCATTTCTAAGGCGATATAAGACATTGGTTATTGCATATTTCATTTTAAATTGAGGCAAAGAGTCTAAATTATAGCAGGACAAATCATTTTCAAGTGTATATAAGATTTTTTTTCTTTGCGCAAAGCTTGATTTTAATATTAATAAGTAGTTAGACAAAAAAAAAGATTCAGATAATAATCAGACAATAGACCCTTATTCTTCTGTCAAACTTCTCTAAGAAGCAAAAGTAATGCAACATGAAACGAAATAAAATATTTAGAATTCAATTGAGCATCGAAACAAACGATGTTGTGATTTTCCTCATTTCCTTAAGATCAACATGACCTAAACCAGAGCATATAAAAATAACAAACAAACTTTTGAAGAAAATATTAATACCTGGTTGGTTAAATATGATAAGTTCTTTCTCTCTACAATTTGTTGCATTTATGACTTTAATATTACCATAAATTCATAATTAGTACTACTTTTAAAAAAATCATAATTGTTTAAATTCAAATTGTTTTATTACATTCTCATTTCAAATATTGCATAGGCCGCATGGAATGAAGGAAAAGTTTGGTAAGAATGCTCCAAAATCTCAAAGAAAAAATAATGATATCAAATGCTTGTTCATTTTGTGGTAAATTAAACAGTTGGAATTTGAAACTAATATTTAAACGATTTAGGAAAATTGTTCTGCGTTTTATTTTTTCTACATTACTATTTTACATGCTTTTCAATAAATAGCATCTTTTATGACACATTTTTTACATAATTTTTCAAACGTTCATTTTAAATAAACAAGAAATCTACAAGAAAAGCAAGTATAAGAAGCAATGTAACAATTCCCTTATCAGAGCTGTTTTTGACATAAGGGCAAAAACTTTCCGGTGGAGAGTGATTTCTGTTGTATCTCGTTCTCGGAATAGGTTCGCTTCTTTGATTGAATAATCGACGACGTGGATGGGTGAAGTGGATGTCACATCACTTTTTTTTCGCGGAAGTCGTGGCTGTGACAGAATGCTGCGGAGAAATTTTCGTATATACCCTGAAAGGAAAACTCCATTTCCATCGATCTGTTATTTGTGCTTGTAGGTTTTCTCGAGGTAAATATGTATTAAATTGCGATTCACGCTCCCGTTTTCGGCATTTTATTTCATTTCAAAGCAATACATAACCGTTATATTTTAACATTCGTCTTGAATTTTATTTCAGTTAAACTTGTGACAGTGTTTTAGATATCTACTTCGAATGCATTGTAATTTCTTTGGATTTCAATACTTTTTGAAGTTCTTTTTATAATTTCGTAACCATTTGTGTAAGATATTGTTTTCTTCTTTAGTGATTATGTTTTGTTATAATGTGCTCTAACTCGAGCCATTCTTACATACTTCTTAAATAACTCGGCTTCGCTTTTTTATTTACAAAGATAAGTTTAAAAGAAGAACAATTTTATTTTAATTTTCATACTGATATAACTTTTCCGAGTTTCTTTGGAATGTCCTTTATCTATATGCTACATTTAATCATTAAGTGTCTTTATTTAAAACACAGTATTTGATCTAAAGCATTATGTGTGATAAGTTTTTAGTCTGTTTCTAAATATGGCAAATAAAAACACCTTAATTCACGACCTTTTGTATGACCTTACACTATTTTCTAACATCTGATACTTAAAACAGAAATTACAGAAAAATTTTAATTTAATTTTCCATTTTGCGTAACTTTGTTTAACATATTTTCCTTCTACTTCATCTTTCTACGTCCTGCATGCAACTGGAAGTTACTGTAGAAAGGAGACTTTATGTGTGCTGTTTGACTGCATAGTATCTTTAAACCGTGTCTGGTTTGATGGGCAGGCACTCAAAGATTGGTTAAATGAAAACTGCAAAATGCATTTTCTTCCTTAATTTGCTCTATCGACATACATTTTAAAACAATTTTGAAATAATTTTATGGGTTACTGATATGCACCAGGAATAAAGATAAAAGCCAATTTGAGTTTTTACCTTTATACTTGAAACTCCAATTGGATAATGATGGAATCATAGCTACTACTATTCATGTTTTTGACCTATTTACGGAAAGGAAATCTTATAATTTTTGTTGGACGAAAATTAGATTTAATTTGTTAAATACCATATTGGCATTATTAAATTATTAGCATTATCAAAGATTTAATGAATGAAATATGCTAATAATATGTGATAAGATGCATTATTAGATTAATAGAGACTCATCATTAGAATCGCAACTGCATTCCTGAAAAAAATTATATCAACTGTTATTTATAATTACACACAGAAAAGGATTGATTTCATTCCACATTATTATTATATTTTATTTGTGTTCGGAACATTTAATTATTTAGTATATGAATAAATTTCTGTATTATTTCCTATGACCGTTTAGAATAAGAAAATACTTTTAAAAAATACAATGATATTCAAGATAAAAGTGTTCATTTCTTACTAATACAGGTATAAAATGCGAATTTGCTTAAATTCTCTGTTTCTTCATCAATTTTTTTGTTTAATTCATTTTTGAAGTTTTAATTTTATTTGATCATTAAAGGATTTAATTACTGAAAATTGAAAAAGATCGATTTCTTAACAAATTCGCATTAGGATGGAGAGAAAATATCAGTTGTCCTATCAAATAGCACTAGATGGAAAAAGTTGTCTATCAACTAGCATATCAATGCTGAAATTTTTCAGAACTTTTTCATTTCATCTTCATTCCATGTAAGAGCCACAAGGTTTTACTTTTTATACAAAATTTCAGATATTTTGTCAATATTGAGAAAATATCAGAATTTGTCCTATCAAATGCCACAAAGTGGAAAAAGCTGTATATAGACTTGCATAGCACTGCTGAATTTTTCAGAATTTTTGCATTTCACCTAAAGATCCTAAAAATTTTACTTTTCATAAAATTTTTCAGGCATTTTATAATATGATTTTGGCTGAAATTATTTCTAATTACATTGGTTTTAATAAGTCCTTTTAAGAGTGAAATTTCCCAAGAAACGTCAGCGTGGATATAAAATTCGAAAGTTTCAGCGGGAACAGTAGAACTGGCGGGATGTGAACTGGCAACAATGCACAGTAACAGAACTACACTTGGAACAACATCTATCAGAAGACTTGCGTGTTTGCATAAAAGAAATTTCGCCCCTTCTTCCACTTGTTTGTGACTTTTTCTTTCACACCAAGGCAGTGGAAATGTCTGTGAAAGCACACACAGGCTTCTAGTAAAGTATGTGGAAGTTCTGCCCGAGGTGGCTACGTCACTGCAAGAATCGTAAACAGGACAAGCATGCCGGCGTTGGAGACTAAGGCAGGTTATAAACCTGGTATAATTGAAAAATAGATGCAAGTAATGCCCCAAAGTAGGGTGGTTGGGATGGGCGCGGACGAAACTCGATATGCAATTACCTCCACAGGGTTAGTTCTAGGTGGTTTCTAGAAACCAGCAAAGAGTCGTATACACTTATAATAGTCATTAAAAAAACTTAATTAGTATTTTATGGCATAATTAATAGTTCGTAATTAAAGGGAATGGTTTATTTTCGGTAACTAGGTGAGTGAGTAACCAATGCATTAAGAAATAATTACCGCCAAATTAATGATAAATATACGATTTTCTTTTATATAAAATGTAAAATTTTGAGGCTTTTGAGGGGAATAAAGATGAAGGGCAAAAATTCTGAAAAAATTCAAGATATATGTATGTCAATAGACAACTTTTGCCACCTAGTGCTATTTGATAGCACAACTTTTGATTTTTTTCGCTATATTGAAGTAATAAATGAAAATTTGTATAAAAAGCAAAACTTAGAGGCTCTTTCGGGGAAGGAACATGAAATGTAAAAATTCAGCAGTGGTAAGTTAGTCAATAGACAACTTTTGCCACATAGTGCTATTTGATAGGACAAGTTTTGATTTTTTTCGCCCCACCCTAATGCACATTTGGCCTCCGTAATTCCTGTGGAAAAACTGTAAAAATGTATTCATATTTGGCCTTTGTAATTGTTGTGAAAAAGCTGTAAAAATATATTCAATACATTTTTCAAACGTTTGGCGCAGTTTGGCCAAATTGGCCCTTGTGCCATTAAACCAAACCAAACCAATCAATACATTTTCATGATTAAAGCATAATGCATTCATCCACCAATTAGTGGACACAAAAAATAACCGTTTCTCAATACATTTTAAAATCTTTTGTCTGGGTTGGAAGATACAAGAACACAATACATACACGTGATGAAAATGTAATTTTGAATAAGGAATTTTTTAAAGAAGTTAATGTTGCTGGTCAATGTATTTTCTTCAAAGCTGTGAAATTCTGTGATCTTATCGAATTATTTTTTACAACTTGCTTCATAGAGAGAATGCCATTTCAGAAACAGAAGTTAAAAATTGTAATATCTATATATAGTTTACGAAACTAAGTAATGAGTTAAAAAGAAGCATATAAGATTCTTGTTTAAGAAACTGTTATAAGCAGCTGTTTTAAGGAAATTTTAATAGATGCTTTGTATAGAAGCTTTAGTAGTAATCTCAAAGACTAGTTTTAAAGTTCCAGCTCCTCTGAAAGATGATTTCCATAGAAATTAATTATTTGAAGGAAAAGGGCATGTTTAAAATACAGTTTTAAATTAATTAATGCGGTTATCAACTAGCTATCTTCAAGATTTCTCAATGTTTCGAAAGTACATTCTATTTAGATATTTATGATATTTCCATATTTCAAAATATTTTAGCCATATTAAATTAATTGCGAATAATTTTTAATGTTATGGTATTTTATTTTTTGTCAATATTTTATTTCGAAACTTGGGCTCATGTAATTTTTATCCGTTTTAGTTCATGTTATACTCTTGTTATTAATAGTTTCCTAAACTAACTTTTTCGAAATACTATTAACCCATCACAAAAATAAATTCTTTCTTGAAGAAAATTTAATCATATTTTAGTGAATAATGACAAATATAAAATTTTAATGATGATTTCAAAATGAATAAATCCAAAACATTGTAAATGATATGAAAGGATTTTTAACATCAAATTCTACTGAGTTCTTAACCCTACTTTAGACGCGATCTATCTCTCAGATGACTTGGGTATTTTATGACTTCCTTCATGAAATCAGTTGACAATTATTTCGCACCATTTTAGCAATGCTAAAAGATCTTCAAGGAGCAAGAATGATCTAAATTTCAAATTCAATCATCCGAATCGAAGGTCGGAAACTATGATTAAGATTTCTGAGAAAACAAAGCCAGAAATCGCAAATTTTTCTCACGTTTTTCTTTATTATAAACATAATTTAAGTTCGAAACTAAACGTTTAATATAAGACTGATTTAAAGTAGTTCGGGAATTTTCTTTAGAGATTGTGAATGGTTTTTCCAAAACAGAGCGACTAATGCATATAAATATTTCTAGTTTAGTGATAGCCTCTGGAAAGTTCAATCTCTGGGATGCTTCAGAAATGTTGAGGATAAGTTTATAACATTGTGGAATTAAAATAATATTCACAATTAATATATATTCTAGGTATTTGATTACAAATATTAAAGATTCAGAAATTGTTGATAAATAAAAGCATGTAATCTGAAAGTTCACCGGGTTTAATATGAAGCATATATTAGCCCCTCCTGAAAACAAGAGTTCCCTGTTAGAACAAAGCATAGTACGATAACTCTATGATGTTCTTCGATATTCTAAATGTCGCTAGTCAGGAAATATCAGGAAGTTATTGTAGATCATTTAGTGCTACTACAGTTAAAAGATGCATTTAAATTTTTAATCAAACTTCTTATTAATTTTTTCATAGATTTTTCATTAAAGAATTTTTATTTATAATTAGAATGAATATGCACAATAGATAATATAAGAAGCGTTAAGGAAATAGGTCCGTTTCGGAATGCATCAGATTTTAATGTTGTTCTTACATGGTGTTTTTATTGTTTCATTCACAGAAAAGAATTTCAATCAAAAAAAGAAGTCACTAGTTGTCCTAAAATCGTTAAAAACATCATTATAGAAGGTACATACCTTTAACTGTTAGCATTCCACTATGTGAACCTGAAGCGACATCATTTCTTGCTATGCATGTGTAATTCCCGTTGTGTCTATACGCTAAATTCTTCAAGGTGAGAGTGGAAACAAATCCTTCGTCGGCATAAACAATCATGGTGTCAGTGTCTTCCTCCAGAGGATGGCCATTTTTGAGCCAGGATGTTGTCAACGGTCCGTCACCAGCAGTAACAATGCAAGTCACTGCTGTCCTCATCCCTTCGTGCAGATTATCTCTGAAGCTAAAACTGGCAATCTTAGGACCGGCTATAGATTGAAAAAAAAGTGTTAGAAAGCTGATGAAAAAGATAATTTCTAAAATAAATTTTAAAGATATTACCTTAGAATATTTCGTACCAATAATAAGTTTGAATTTGGTTCAGTTTGCTCAAAATAAAAAATACGCATTATTTTGATAATAAAAATATTCTCTGAAGCATTCTAGTTCCTCGTCTCTTGTACACTGAAAATTTCTGAAGCAGTATAGTCTTATTAATTTCTTAACGCTTTCAAAGATGATGTTTCCTTTACAAAGCCTCCTTTCAGGAATTTTTTTTCTTATCGAGGTGGTATTCTTTTGATGACTTATTAAAAAGAATGTGTTTTTAGTATCTAATAAAGAAAATGTTTTCCTTATGGATTTATACAGTCATTAACAATGTTTTCAAGAAAAAATTATTTCCTTTTGCCCCTGAAAGGTTAAAAAAAGCTTTTAATGAAACTTTTCATTCCAAGCAAAGTTGGAAGTAGAAGGAAGCATATATTAGAGAACAATATTAACGAAACAAAAGCGAATGATCAATGAGTTAACTTCTCATAAAAAATGCAAGTTTAATACTCTTCTAATTCAGTAAACCATCTTATTATTCAATTTATCAAATTATGACAGGCAATGCTTTGTCCAAAATATCAAATTGATTTTCAAATGTGTATACCGCAACTATAGTATTTTTAATTGCTTAGTAAATTTTAATAAACGTTTTGCTGCCTCAAATGGTTTCAAAAATTTATCATTTACAAGCATACTGATGACCCTGATTATGACAAATATGTATTTTTTCAATTGTAAAAACTACGAATATAATACGCTGGGGAATCCTATCTTCTATTTCCGTATATGGTAGAAAGTCAGTTAATCTTGTAGACAACAAGTACAAGTGAAATAATTTAATAAAATATATAAAAAATTAAATTTAAACAATTAAAAATTGTATTAGACAGAATGGCGCAAAAATGCTGCAACGTCCAATAAAATACAAAAGACAGATATTTTAATACAAAAAAGAAAATACAGAAGAAACAGAAGAAGTAAACAGTAGAGATAACAATACGCCTTTTAATCATGTAGACGTGGTCGAAAGAAGATAAATTATATTTTTAAACAATGCGACAATTTCCATAAACTCAAATTTCAACGAATTTTTTTGTCATGGTTTTGCAACAATTGCAATTTCAAGGCCTTAATAAATTTGCGAAATAACGCAATAGTTAATCTAAAACTGAAATTTCTATATTTTTGGAATTTGATTGAAAAAATAAATTACTGTTAACTTTGAAACCATGTCGAATGTTTAATCTGCATGAATATTTAGCGAAATGCCACAGTTTATAGTCAAGTCTTACTGGAAATTTATTGCGTTTAAAGCTTGAAATAGCTAATAACATAACTGCAGACTTAACAAGCTCATAATGAGTAGCTTCACCGTCACGACTATGGAATCTATAATAATCATAGTTATTAAATGTAATTAAATAATTGAGATTCACTTCAATTCGACATTCTATACCCTGTAATTTGAGAATATTCTGAATTCCTTGATAGATACACGGAATAGACAGGATATATATGAGTCAGTGAAGTAGTAATGAATATTTCAGCTGCATTACCTATCGCATATTAGTTTCGGAAGACTATGATCGTAGACTTAGGCGTATCTTCAAATGTTTATATCTAAATGTATGTCTTAAATTGCCTTTCAAAGTAATTGATGAAATTACTAGTAAGTTATGATTTCTGGTATTCTGCCAAAAATTCAAATCAGACAAGCTTAATGCTGGTCAAATGATCCAGTTGCTTAGTTTTTCTGAATTAAACTAATAGAATGCATTCCATTTCTTAATTTATCTTGTTAATATTGAAACAATATGCATTTCTAAAGCTACCAATAAATTATTATAGCAGTATTTTAAAAATAATATCATAAATTATAATTTTTGGTAAAATGAAACAATTCATGATGGGCAGCTTTTCAATGATATTATCCTGATTTTTCAAGCAAATTACAAAGAAAATGCTGAAATACTTTCTTTTTATAGATTTAAATATTGACTCGTACTATTTGTACTAACTTGCGCTTCTAAAATGTTGCACATTTATTATTGAAATTCTCATGATTAATCATGCTATAGAGAACCAAATCATATTCATGAGGGAGTACCTAAATTTCAAAACCAGTACAATATTTAAAAATGTACTAAAATTGTTATAGTAATTAGAGAAAAAAAATTTGCAATCTGCAATTTAAACGTTTAACAGTAATCTTATGTGTGCAGCTACCTAGTAAGAGATGAATGGTCAGGGAAATCACTCAAATGCTCAATTGATCATTTATTTGCATTGCCAGTGTACTTTATTGAATAGTAGACATATCTGAAGTGTAATGATCCTTACAACTAAAATATACAGAACAAAAAAGATTTAATTGAATCCACAACAGGCATTTTCTTAAATATTTCTTTAAAGATTTTCAGTGTTAAATTGCTATTCATAAATAAATCCGATTCACCTTAAAGTTTAATGAACATTCGCAGTTAACATTGGTGCCCATTCAATGTGCACTTTATGTGCATTCTTGTCAAAAATTCCATTATGATGGGAATGTAGTTAATATTGCACTCTTTTTTTCTTTTGATATTTTTATTTGGAATTTCGATTAAACTGATATACTTATATTGTTCTCCATGATCTCTTTCTAAAAATTTGCAATTTTATGAATCGTTTATAATTGCTACCACTTCTAAAAAATAATTAAAGCTCTTTTATCTCAAAGTATGTTTCCCTGTATTACATTTATTGCTTGGATGCTGAATTTGAAACTTTTAGTACATAAAGGATTCTAATAAAGATAAACTAATGTTGGATTGAAATTATTTGTGACTAATTTAATTTGCATATGATATATTTTCAGTAGGTTAGTAATTTTGTAATATTTGTATTAAACAAGATATGTTAATGATATTTTATTAAAACATGGAGTTCAATATTCATGGATTGTTTTGTCTTGTTCGTTATTTCTATGAAAGCAAAATTTGATTCATTGATGAAAAATTCATATCAAATATGTGAAATATTTCATTTAAAAGTGGATAATGATATCTAAAGAACCTTTACTAAATGAAAGATAAAATCATCGTATTTAACAATGTTAGGGGAAAAGAAATAAACCTTATCTTCTAATTAAATTTAACACTTCCAAAGAATTTTATCTTGACATCTTTTTCCTAGAATTTTTTTAGACGAAAACAAAATGTGTATAACTTACTTCTTATTGAAATCCTGAACGTTCTTGACACAGGAGGTCCTTGTTGAGATCTCACCTCACAACTGTAATGTCCGTCGTCTATTCCTGGTTGAACATCCGTTATTAGCAAAGTACCGTTTTGAAAGACATGTTGTCTCTGGTTAGCTGGAAGTATTCGTCCATCTAAAATAAAAAAAAGCATGTGTGTTTAGAAGGAGTGATCATCATCATAATTCAGCATGACAAACATTTAAAATCATTGCTCATAGACATGTTAATTCTTTCTTTCGGTATTGTCACTATATTTCCAAAATGTTTGTAAACTAATTACAGTAACTTAAACATAATAGCAGTACTTTAAGGAGTGATCATCATAATTAAGCATGATATAAATATTTAAAATCATTCCTCATAGACATGTGAATTCTTTCTTTGGTTATTGTCACTAGTTTACAAACATTTTGGAAATAGAATTACAATAACTTAAACATAATAGCAGTACTTTAAAAAACTTATTAATCGTAATTCATGATTTATGTTCTATATAGAATGTTCGTCTCCAAAAAATATACTGTTCAACTATGTAATAAACATATAGAATGCATTTCCCATTGCAATAATTAATTATTAAATTTTTTCAACTGCTGTTTCATGAAATTTAATTATTTTTATTAAAATTTTTCATAAGTGAATATTTAAACGCTTTCTCCGTTATAATATTGGAATAACGTCCTACAATCTTTATAATATTGGAACAATATCCTTTAAACAAACTACAAATGCTGCAAATTTGTATCATAGAAACTATAAACATAATTATCCTCTTCTAAATCTGCATAGATGCAGATTTATTTAAAGAAATAAAAGCATAATGCAAATTATATTCTTGTTCTTCTCAATAATATAGATGCTAAAATTACATAGCTATGGTGTTAGATGTTAGAATAGATTTTAGATTAGCATAGAAAAATAAATATATCATTTTAAATTTCATTTTGTTTAAAAACAATTTTTAGGTTATTCTATACTGGGATATCAAATTAGACAATGCTAATTTTTATTTCCAGTTTAACATTTTAACTTCTTTGTAAAAATTCCAATACTATAAAATAAAGTCTTCAGAAGCGACTTTTTGTTCTGTCTTAAGTAATGAAAAATTTATAAAGCTAAATAACTCCCAGGATCAAACAAAATTTTTAAATATTTCATTTATAATTAAGAATCCAAAAGGGGATGAAACAATTCCTCAAATAAAACTTTTCAAAGCATAGATTTTTAATTTAGATTCTCATTAGTATTTTTCAACCGTATCCGTTTTTATTTATCTATGTGTTTATCAGAAAGCCACTTAAAAATGGGTATCCAAAAATGATTTCAAATATTCGGGACATCTAATAAAAGAGTGTACCGAACATAAAACTATCTTCCCTTCAAAAATTTCTCTTAACAAGAAAATAAATAATTGAATAAAAACTTTATTCTAAGAAAAACTACAAACAATCTCTAACAAAAAAAACACAAACGAAAGAAAAATTCCAATTATCTGCTATCCTTGAAACTCGTCACGAAGCTTCATGCAAAAAGTGAATATTTGAGATTAATATAAAAAACTGGGACAGCGAAGAGTTTCAAGTTTCTTGCATTTCTAAAGCTTCAGCAAATAGTAGGATTTGTATACCCGGAGGTGAACTAAAGTTGATGAAAGAATATTCTTGGAAGAACTTTTTCTCATTTATTGCGCTGAGGGGTTATGTAAAATTTAGTTTGCTTGGCTTAGAAGCAACTAATTAGGTTTCAAATTGCTAAGTATGCAATTTGTGTTCATTTCGTAATTATTTTAAGTATTGATTATAGGAAATATTTAAACTTAATTATCTCTTGAAGCATGTGAATATAATTCTGTGAAATGAAGTTTGAACTGTTTAAAATTAAACATACTTGAAACTGCAAAGATTCGAAGTTTTTTATCGTTTAATTTGTTATTTAAGTATTTTAAGTTAATTAACTTACTTTAAAAAATTTCTATAGTAAGGAAAATATTACATGTATGCATTCTGGGTATGAAATTAAATTAATTTTTTTTAGTATTGAATCTTAAGAATTAATTTTGCATAACTAATTCATAATAATGTATGTTTATCTAACATTAAAATTAATTAATTCTTCTTCTGCGTCTGTTTATATTTGAAAACAGGAAATCTGAAAATAATTTCTAAACAAAAAAACTAATTTTGAAAACAATTTATGAAATATTTTGAAGCTGTTGAAATATTTCATAGCTTGTAGAATTTAAGTAAATTTGTATGGATTAGTGTTTCTCATTTTATCATTATCTAATTAACCACATTCTTAATTTCTTTTAAGTAATTAATTTACATGTTTATGTGTTACGGCGCAGGATGCCATCAGCTCTGTGAGTGAGCTATATCCTAAATTTATTTCCAGTGCAAAATTGAATCCATTTAGTTTTGTTTATAAAATCCCCTTATAAATACAATACAATATAAATTTAAACTTCAAATACAGTTAAATGGGATTTTTTGAGACCATCCTATCTCACTATTTAGTAAGCATTATCAAAAACGAAGATAAAAATTCTTCAAATTAGCTATCTGATTTGGCATCTCGGAAATATCTTCAAGACAGTAAAACCGTGAATATATTTTGCAAACACAACCCCCCCCCAAAAAAAAAAAAAATTAGTTTTTTGTTCAATTCCGGAAATTAAATTCTTAGATTAAACTGAACGATGTGAAGTTAAATTACGTAATTCGTTTTGGTTAGTTCCGCAATATAGAAAAAAAATCATATTCAGTGATACCTTATTCGTTCGGGTAGGTTTTGTGTTAGTTGAGAAAATGGTATATTGGTAACAGAAAAAATATATATGATAGAATAAGACTATAGTTTAGCTATATTAACGTCTCTTTATGAAGCAACACGAATTCGATTTTGAGACGGACCTTGTAATTTTGAACCATGGTCAGATGATGAGGAGGACACCCGAGCTGGCCCCTCACCCTCCAAAATTCCACACTACACCAGGGGGAGGACGTTTGACCCCCTACATATGATATAATGTGCAACAGGCCAATCCACAACGGATCTTCAGTGGAATCGGATTTCGAACAGAGAACCCTCCGGCCCCGAAGCTGAGACCTTACCACTAGGCCATCGTGGCCTAATCGATTAATGCAAATTTTTTCACGATTTCCCTTTCTTGATCAAAATACATTCTCACTGAATACTTCCCATCTCTAAACAGAAATAAAATCAATAAAAAGTGCAAGGGTAAAAGTTTTTCCGCACTTAACTTGGTAATTATGTTTTATGTTCTTTTATTGTATATCCAATTTCCTCTGACACACGATAGTATATTATCACATAAAGGCATGAATTTTTCTGTAACGATATCTTAAGTTGTCAAAATTTGAGAAAACAAAGATAAATAAAAAAAATTCAATGATACACGTGATGATGTTGTTAGGAAGACAATTGTTAAAGAAATAATTACTTCGCATTAAAACAAAATCTTTCATAAACATAATCGAGAATTCTAGAAATTTATAACATTCGATTTCCATGCAATCTTTTAGTTTCTATAAGTGAATTCTGTTTACTCGGAACTTTTCTCAAAAGACTGTCTTTAATAGTTATTGGTCATTCGAGAATATGATGTTAAGAAAAATTTTAGAATTTTTCAGATGCATATGTGCTAAGTGACCTTCTATTGAAAGCAGAGTTGGAATTTAATGTCTATTCATAACCATTTCAATAAGCATTGTGATGAAGAGCTTCTTTAAATTTCAGAGAAAGATGCAATCAAGCAGTCTTTGTTGAAATTGCAGAACTATTCAAAGTAAAGCAATTTAACAGAATTGTTTTATTTTTAACATTGTTACATTATATTTAGTTTCAAAAAATTACTGAAGTAAATGTTTCGAAAAGTATTTAGGCTTTTTCGCATTTTAATTTTATTGCTTCCCATGCTCATAAATATTAGATTCTTTCATTTATTAAAATGATATCAAATCCTGCGTCGAAGTTATTAATTTTGTTTAAATATCCACTTCAAAGAATATAACAGCATATTTGTTCTAAAAACCGAATTTTTAAAAATGATTTTAAAGATTCATATAATGAATACATTGCAAAATATGGATATTCTATAATATAAAGCTTTTAAGTTGTCTTTTTTGAAGTAGATATTAAAAATGGAAGAGGAAAATATATTGTGTCTTTATAATTGGGTGCGCCTGTCTTATGGTATTCATGAATTTTGATAAGTTGTACGGATTTTCGTTTGGCTCTTATAAATTTGAGAAAAATAAACATCGAGTTTATAATACATTGAAGATAACTTCATTAATTTTTGGAACTAAAAAACAATGTAACAATGTTCAAAATGTTTTTTCTGAAAAAAATGTTTGAGATTCTAGAAATTTCCAGCTATCAGGAAGAAAAATAAATGCTGAACTCAAAAGATGTTATTTTGAATTTAATTTCAATTAATGCAAATTCTTTTCACTTGCTTAAAAGATAATTTATTCTCGGCTAATATATTTTTCTAATCTATACTCGGGTAAAAAAGTAACATCAAGTTTGTACTGTTTCCCTGACTCATATGTGGTGAAAAATGATTATTTATCAGTTTACAAACTTCAGAAAGCGTGCTGAAATTCATAAAGAAAATGTTTTAGTGTTTGAAGACTTTGAAGCTTTAAAGAGTAAAAGCAGGGTATTTTAGATTTTATATTTCATACTGAGGCATTCAAATATCCGTTAACTTATGAAATAATTGGAGTGAACAGTCCGAGTATCTTTCAAATGGCCAAAAAATATTTTGTTCCTGATTTATCAATATTTTAAATTTCATACTTTATTTTCAATTCCTGAAAGAACTAGAAAAAGACCAAAATCGGTTTTGATGTTCTGGTTTGCTTTCTCTATTTATTTCTAATATTGATTAGATTATACTCGCTTTCTGAACGACAATACTTCAAAAACAATTAATAGAAAGTGTAACATATGACTTATTCGATAAACAAAAAGACTCATAGAAATTAATCGAGGGCGCATTATGTGTATTAAACAGTGACATTTAATCTTCTGGGTTTCAAACAGTATTTTAAGGACTTGCAGGTCTAATAAAATGTCAATGAGATCTAATTTGGATTGGTTGTAGATATATTTTAAAGAATGATTTCAGGAGAGACTCATAATGTTTCATTTGTATGAAAAGATGAATTTTTTTCCGCCTGAAAATATTTACTTCATACACGGAAAAAGTATTTAACCAAATTTTGATTAATATCATACAAATAAGGCCATCAGTCATTATTTTGACTTGAAGTGATATATGTTGATCTTTATATCATGACATGGTATTTTTTTGTGTATTTGAAAGATATTTTAACTTTTATTAGAAATTTTTTATTACCTACGGATCGAAATTCTTGCTTCAAATGCAGAAAAAAGATGTTAGAGTTGAGTTTTAAAATTTGGCTATCCAATTAATTAATTGAAATAAATTAACTAAATGTACCTTTTCAGAAAATAGTGAAGAAATCAAATTATACACCGAGGAAAAAACTTCTTAGGTATGTTAGAAGCTGTAAATTATGGGTTAGAAGAGCTTCACCTGCTCTAACCCATAACTCACTTGAAAAAGTGACTTTGAAAAAAATTTAAAAAAATAAAATAGAGCATTATGTAGACAAACTTTTTCAATTGCTCAATTTCTACAGATATCATGAAAATTTCTTATTATGAAGCAAAAATATTAATAATTAAAGAAATTATTATTTATTAAGGACAAACTTGGTGAAGATTGTATGCTTGACACGCCAATATATTTTGGATGCCTAAACAAATGTGGATGTGCTACCCGTGATTCAACCTACCAGTAAAATCAAATCGTTTATGCAATCTGTTTCTTCATTCTTTCCATTCCTTACATCTCTATCATGTATTCATTTTACTTCTGTGAGGTTTACAAACAATTTGTTTTAGGTTACATAAAGTAGGAGTCTGATCATACTTTATACAGGGCACCCACTAAAGTACCTTCCGCGGCCCGGGGGAGTTTCAGAACGACTGCAGCTATACTATACTGCACGTTTCGGCACATAACAGTATTAGGAATCGCCAACAAATAAATTTGTGTTTTAAGCCTTCTATTCTCATCATTAATGTTCATAAGGCATCTTTTTGTACTAAATGGATTATGCTCTTTAACTTTGAAAATGAAATTTTTCCCCTTGTCTTGTACCGTTTTTGACATAGGAACTCTAAATATCTCCAGGTCGCGCTGTAAAAGTTCTCATGGTGTAGCGCATAGCCAATTTACTCCTAGATACCACATTTATGACTATAATTGCATTCGTTATGAAATTAAAGGGGACTTAAGTAACTTTAGTGGACACCCTATATATACAAATCATGTGTAATCAGTATTTAAATAGCTTAGAAACCAAGGTTCCCAAAACAAGACAGCTAAGAGAAAATAATGAATACCATCACCATGTGTAAAGAATATATTTCCTGAAACCTTCAACCGACCATACAAGAATTATAACTGAGAAAAAAATGAGACAATTATTGAAAATGACTACTACAATAATGCAAATCTAAACGGTGTTTAATAAATTAATATATATAAACAATAATTATAAAGAATTTATTTCTCCTGTTTCATAATTTTTGTTAACAAAATATTCACTTTTGAAATTGTTTCAAAACATTTTGCGATGCGTGCTTTGAAAAAGGACATGTTCGCGAGGTTCTAGGTCTTTTCTAGACGTGACGGAATGTGCATGCGCAGAATTCATTTCAATTTTATTTTATTCATTGAGCACCGCATTTGTTTTCTTTCTCGCAAAAAAACATTTGCTCTCGTCACAAATTTCATATTTATGTGATGGAAACACGTAATAGTATTGCATAATAATATCCTAAAGAACTGAATTAAATATTGCGTAACACTTTAAAATGTATCGCATTTTCATATTAAACAGTTTAAAATAAAAAAAAACAAATAACGCTGGATCATTTTTAGAAATCTAGTAACCGAATAACTAAACAAACTATTGCATCAGTCTTTATTAGATGTTACTTCTTGTAGTCTTTAACTTTCGATTAAACTACTAACTAACGTGAGATAAGATTATATTCAAATATGCCCTATCTAATTGAATTAATAGCTCCAAATTCTCTTTTGTTTCTCGTTCACTTATTTATATAAAAAAAAATGTCGAATATGAATTGCTAAAAGTCAATTTAAAGGTACAAAGCTGATCGATTGCACGCACACACATGTATATAAATTTTTTCATTTAATTATCCTCTAAAGGAAAAAAATTAGAAATTATTATAAATTCTATCTATAATATTAAATATTACAAAAGGATTACTAATATAATAGCCCAGATCTCTCGGTAACGCTTTGACGTCACCAACAATAAAACTCGCGCCATAGCATTGCGAGACGTTAAAAAGCGTTATTTCATTGTTAGAGAACCTAAATTTCAGTCATTTTAAATTTAAAAGAGTAATTGTAGTTCTAATTTCAAATTTAATTGCTCTAAAATAGTGATATAAAAATAGTGATATCGATTGATATGAAATTTATTTCGCCACGATCAATAGTTCCCGAGAAATTTCATATTATGTTAATGATATATTTCAAATTAATTTCCGTTTTTTATTTGAAAGTAGTAAATTACGTCAATGGTATATCATGCGCGTGATATAGTTTGGACGCCACGATGGACTATGGATTTCACGGATGGATGCCACGATGATTTTTTGAATAAAGAAATATGTACATAAAAAATATTTCCGCTCATAAAATATATGATTGAAAACAAATAAAATAAACAATGTTAAACATTTCTCTCGCATATATAATATATATATATATATATTTAAACACGTCAAATTTGATTGGAAACTTTCGAACGAAGAAGCAATTTGCACCGTCATACCATGACGGGTGATTTTCTGCTTAATGAAGAATTAGCAGATGCGCATAATTTATTATGTGTATACCGCATTAGGATGGATAATTTTTACTGCAATTTAACTCAAGCACGAGACATATTTAGGCCTCTACTCTTCAAATAAAGAAAATATAAATAGATAACGAAGTATATTCACTAATTACTGATATAACGATACATTATCCTCTCAAGAAAAATAAAAATATAATAAAAGTATTTTAAAAACATATTAAAAAAAGAAAGACTTCTTGGCAGTGCATTTGTAGATTTTGATAATATAAGGTCGCAGGCACAAAATTGTTTCGAGTCCCCTTTCCCTGTTTGCGATGGTTTTACATCGAATAAATTTTGAGGTCCTCTAGATCTCGAGGTACGAAGCGAGCGTCTCTGGCGTCTGTGCGAAAATCCGTCATATCATTTAACTGCGTTATCCATTTTTTCCTAGATCTTGCAGAAATTAAAACGGTAAGAATCATATTAGTTACAAATATTTCACGCCATTTTTTTATTGTTATCACGTAATTTTTTAGGTCGTTAAGTTCAGAGTTTAACTTATTTTACACAACAAGAAAACAAAATACTAGAACTTTAAGTGGCCAGTTGTATAGGAGCGTTTTAACACCTTTGTATAGATATAATTCATTTTTGTGTTATGTATTGGTGCTTAGGTTCGAATATGTCCTTGTATTTCTGAATTAAGAACGAATCAACTGTATCTTTTCTTTATGATTATTTTTATCTATAAAGCATAAAATTATAATTGAAGAAGTATTCAATAGGAAGCTAGAAATATTTGGTATATATAAGAAATCTGTATAAGGATATAACTTTTTACACACGATTAACTTATCAACTTAAAAACAATGAGAGAAGAGTCTGTTTTCATTAGATATAAGGGCTGCTATTAAACTAAGCACATTTTTGAGAAATCAGGTTAGCCGCAAGCAAAGAAGAAAATGCATTGCGATTTTTACTCTTCATCGGTAGAAAGTATATAAATAAATAACAAACTGCATCAGCAAACTACTGGAACATCGAAGAATTATCCTCTTAACGAAAAGAAATGCTGAAAAGATTTTGAAAAAAAAAGTTTTTTTTTTTGGAGGAATGAAAAATCCCCAGAACGCCCTGGGCGGGTATGGGTTCTGTGTGCATTCATGAGACGGCAATCAACTTCACTATCCGTTTCTTTGAAGATCTTAAGAAGAAAAAAAATAAATTCTGAAAATGATTATGTGGGTAAAGAAAAACGGAGAGAGCACGCAAAAGAAAAATGAATTTCCGGCTTAAAAAATGTCTCTTCTTCCTACGTTCAGCCCTCTAGAGTTAGGTTTCGTCTAGATGGCGTTTATTGTTCGATTTAATTGCTATGAGAAAAGGGGGTAGAAGACATATATGACTTCTTCTTATTGCTTTTTCAATCGTCGGTCGGTTCCAATGCGGAAACGCTGAAGAACTTTTATGATGAAGAAAATTTCTTTTTAGAATGGAGTTGACATTTTAAGCTTGTAAACTGCTTTCTTGGAAATGGAAAATTTATGTTTTCGTTAGAGGAACGATGTTTCTCCCGTTTTTCCTGAAGCAATTTTACTTAACATTTTCGAGCAACACAAAACAGTAGGTTCCTTTCTCTTTTTTAATCGATTTTTTTTCTTCCAGTGCTTAATAAAAATTGATAGAAAATAGTTTGGTTCTTGGAAAATGTCGATTACAGGCAAAGGGGAAATCACTGCCTTGCAGAAAAAGTTAATTTATGGTCCGATTTATTGAAATAGTTTGCTTTTCATGTTCCGCTTCTTTTTTTATTTATGTAAACCTCAAAGGGTTTCGCAATGCGGCAGTGTATCAAATGAATACCATTTCAGGTATTCTTTGTTACTATGAACATTATTTTGAAGTTATTTTAAGAGAAAAATACATAGAACAAGCAAAAAAAATTACTAATATTATGCCTTATACTTAACCGTTTATTTCTTTAATCGCAAAGCACTGGAATTAGTTTCAGTGCCTTTATTTAAACAATACATACCAAACCATTACTTTTGTGAAACAGATACGTATTTGAAACATTTTAAAATAAGTTTTCCATAATTCTCTCTGTATGGCATCATTTATAAGACAAATGTCTCCGCATCTTATTTCATGAAGGTTTAATTTCGCTCAGTGGAATTAACCCTTCGTGGGAGGGGGTGGTGTATGGTACAATTTGGGAGGGGCAGAGTATGGAGTTCGCCAGGTTGTTTTTTCTACCCTCTGCTTCAAATTTCAACCCATATTTCTAAGTTTATTACTTTAATATGTTAAGGAACCATAATAGAGATAAATGGAGAAAAAAATGAGAGACAAGATAGAAAAAGATAAAAAATGTATTCGGCATATATTGAATAAACAAGCATCTCCCACGAAAGGCATCCAATTTTTCGTCTACCGTGAATTGGTCACCAGGTGTATAAAATTTCAGGTCGTTTCCATCGAAAAAGTCGAAAAATCCTGTCACTGTACATAACTTATCAGTTATTTTTGTGTGGGTCCTCCTTCAGAAGGAACAGTAAATTTCCTGTGTATATTTGGACGAGTGACGTACTGAGTGTCGAGAGCACAAAAAATGCTTAGAATAGAAAGTGGCAGCCTGGTGGAAAGACAGACTGAACAAATCGGTTAGACTCATTGTACGCGGGGGATGTTCCTATTAGAAAGAACGGTCGAAAATTCAAATAAAGAAATTTCATTGGCGTACTCGTATGCCAACCTCTTTACTAAGAGCTAAGCATCCCGTTTAGAGTAGTAGGGATGTTTGTCGCGAAGGGAAAACAAAAAGCTTGCAAATTCATGAGTATCAAAATCATAATTTCTTTATTTTCTGTCAATTTATAAGACGTAAATTTGCATTTGCATTTTATATTAATACTCAATATTATTCGATTTTACATATCAGAAGCTTTTTCTATGTATCTATAGTTTGTATGAAATTTTGCTCATTAAATTGTTTTATTTAAATACACTGAAGTGATAAAGATGATGCTAAACGAAGCTTTTTTTATATCTGTAATTTATTTATTTCACGAACAGCACATTACAGACAAAACTCCATTTACAGAGGGTTATAAACAACAAACACACAAAGGACAAAAGCCACAACGAGTAAATAAAAAAATGCGCTAGAAAATAAAAAGTTGAACACGGAGAATGCACAAATCCATAAAAATTTTGCAGACGCATATATAATTGAAAACGAAAACACATGAGCACAAAAACATTAAAACACACTAAACAGACCATTTCAAAAAGTCAAGTGTTAAAAACTCAAAACACACAAACAACGAATCTTCTAAAAACACACTAGGGGTTTAAACATTTAAAGACGTCATGAACAGAAATATATTACATGAAGGAAATATTTTAACAATCTTGCACTTTTATCCTTTCTGTATAAATGAATCACAGTATTTAAATTCTTGCTACCATTATATTTTCAAAATTAAAATTCTACCTTAGATTAGTTAAAAATTATGTTTCCCAGAAGATCTTACAATTTAAAAAATAATTTTCAGCCAATTGCATCAGACTAGCAATCTAGATTTAATGGCAAATACATTAAGGATTGAGTTACCAGTATTTTACAGATACGAAGAGTACTGATATTGAAAATCTGTTTAATTATTAATTGTTAACTCTTCCTTTTGTCATTGAATAACTATTGCCTTTAAATAACAGTTATGTGAATGTAAATCTATTAAATTCTTCCATTAAACATTCATTTAGCTTTGTTTGGTTACCTGCAGAGTTTTCGTGCAGATATGGTTATATCTTACAAGAACACGCACATTTGAAATCACCTCATATAATAGATGTAATTCATGCGTGGTAAGAGCATGACTGCTGACATCAGTAACAATGGAAGACTCCCTTGAGACCGCATCAAAGGAAATGACAGTGACTGTCGTTGCTCTAATAGGTAATTAAACTCGTCGCATTCTATGGAACAATAGAGCGGTAAAATCCAATATCGGTACCTGCCGTGTAGGTAAAATCATTCTGAAAGCTTACCTAAACTTGAATGACAAATTTGAAAGGCGTCATCTCTCGATACAATGTATTGTGTTCGTAAATTTAGGAAATTCATTCGAAAATAATGAATTGTTTAGTCGTGCAGCGATAATGCTCCTTTTATTTCCGAATTTATGAATTCCTTTGTATTATGGATTCCAAACTCTCTGCGAGGGTTTAAATTTAAAATTCGTGAATATAATAAATTGGATATGTAGATACGTTGACGTATTTCATGCGATATGGAGCTTATTAAATGTAAAATAATCATCTGTTTACTTTTCTCAATAATAAGGCTTTATCATTGAAGGTTCAAATATTATATGTCTTCAGATCTTTCTGTTGCATGATTTTGACATATACATGCTCTATTGCAAGTGAAATATTTGTTTTAGAATAGAGTTGTCCTATTTGTACCATCTCCTAAAATCTATTAATTATTTAGGCCGTAAAATAGGCATATCATGTTCGAACGACGCAAATGCAGTTTATGGGATTATTTTTTAGAAAAGGGCTATGTGGTTGCAGTTAAAAACAAGAATTGAGATATAAATTGTTAAATATTTTATTAAAAAACTAATAATCAATTTGCTGCTTCGAAATAATTGGAAAATATGTTATTTATACTCAAATAGAAAAATTGTTTGGCTACAGCTTGCTATAATATGCCTATATTTAACTATTTAAAGGAATGGGACTATTATCTTGAACTAGAGGAATATCCCTGATAGAGGTTATAATCACTAGTAATCCTTACAAATAAGAATTCCATAAAATGTCATACTAGGTTTCATACACCCTGTGCTGATGTGAATTTGAAATTTTAAAAATGCCCTTTTGCTTTAATTGTGGTAAAAATAATTGTTTGTTCAAATTGGGAAACCTGTAGTCCAATATGGGAAACTAGCTTCCTTATATGGACAGACGATTCATTTTTGCTATGTTATTTTTCTCTTTTAAAAATACTTCTTAAGTTAATTATATTCATTTTCTTAAAAATAAATAACATAGAAAGAAATTTACTACATTTTTTTAAAAACTATATCTGTATTACTGTACATCAAAACACTGTCACGTTACCCAAATTTGGCAACTTCCCGTTATATTCTAAAATCCATATTTTTATTATTAGGCTGCTAATTTTTTAGAAATTTTATTATTTCCAGTTCCATAGTTTAAACACATGTAAGGGATGTCTTTCGACATTTGTCTAAAGATGAATTCAAAATAATAAATTTTACATTGAGTAAATATATGAAAATATAATTTTTTTATATTCATTACTTATTGCATATAATTTTAACTGTTTCGAGCTTGATCCCTCGTCACTTTCAGAAATTCCAAAGCAGTCTGACAAAGAAGAGAAACCATCTAAAGCAGTTTTGATGATGATTATCTCTCTTTCTAAGGATTCACAGCCATTCACACTATATTTGTGTCCAGCACAAATATATTTTTAAATAGGATAGATATCAAAAGCGAAAATTCAAGGCTTAAATATTTAATGAAATGGCAACAAATATTGAAACCAGAAGTATTTATTAACAGACTTTAAAAATATCCTTCAAAGAAGACTGCGGTGTCCTAGTAACAGATTCTTGACTTCAGGAATGGTGTTACTGGGTATTTAAACCCGATTTCTTCAAATATCGTTCGCGTTCGATTGCCAATTATAAGTTAAATGCAAAAAGATGATTTTTTCTTCAGTGATTTCAGTGTAGTGTTTATAATCTGACCACGGTTTACATTAAAGAGGTCTATCCCAAATGATTTCTCGTATAGCTTCAAAATTGGAAGTTGATCTAAAAACCCATCCCAAACTTAGACATGTAGAACAACTTATTATGTTAAAACATTGTTAAATTCGTACTGCCTTAGCATATAGAAGCTTTCTCCAAATTTTTCCCGAAGTCGTTTGTTAGAATTTAAAAATATAAAAATGCATCTTCTTTAAACGATTTGAAAGGAAACGCTTGAAAAAGGAGAAAAAGAGAAATTTTAATATTCTGGTAATTGAAGGATTGAATTGAATTTATTAATTACTTACAATTCAAATTTTACAATCAATATTAGCAGAAAAATATTTCAGTTTAAAATAGTAACTACTATGAAAGCCGGATGTTATTTGTTTATACATGGTTAAATGTTATTTAGGGACCCCAATTTTATATCTTTATCTCCTACAAAACTGCATTTCCTTGCATAACTAACATACCTGAGAGGCACAGGTGAAGCAAATTCTACAACTATTTTCACTTCTTAAAATCCGAAAGAAAGTTTCTCTCAGAAACTAAGCAATCTTCAAGAGATTTTATATTTATCACAAGTCCTCGGTCTCTTAACAGTTCCGAATATTCAAGTGTTTGCGTCTGCTGAAGCGAGCGACGTGAAATCTTACAGAAGCCTTGCAAGAAGCTCTTTCAAACTTTCGACTACTTATTTGAAACTAATTAGTTACATTTAGTCACGGTTGAGCGTGCGTGTGACATTTGATCCATATTTCAGGGCGCACTGTTAGATAACTTGGACTTTCCTTTCCTTTCGATTACTTTGATCTTTGTGGAAAATTAAACGAAGGAAAATCAAACTTTGGATTTCGAACTGATTTAGTTTATTTGTAACCTCAAAGTTTTCGAAAGATGTAAAATTGTTTAATTAATGTTTTGTTTGATGTTGGTTCTCTACTGTTTTAATCAGCAAACAATTTTTAAAATCTGCATTACATTCGTATCGTGTTTCTTGAAATGCATTGGCTTTAAGATCAACATAATATTTGCTTTTAACTGGTTGAAATGCTTTTCAAAAGAATAAAGGAAATATTTTTAACTAAGAAAAATCAATCTTTATTCGTAAAAAAATATATCCGCAAAACTTAAGTCGTTTATATATTACGAATTAGTTACGTTTCGTTACAGATAAACAGCACTTGTTATATAGGATGCAATGATGCTTTAAAAACCTGATATTTCGGTATAGCCATTAAAGTTCTTTGACAATGATAGATTGTTCAAATACATATTAAACTCAGAAAGTAATATAGGATCAGATGCGTCATCATCATTTGCTAGTACACAAAAAGACAATACGAGAAATAAAATAGCATGACGGTGAACTAAATGCTTTCAATTAATGAGAACTAGTTCATCTGAGAAAAAAATATTACTGCAAGAGGTGTTCGAAACTATGACCAAGAGCAGATATTCATGCCAGACATAGCAGTTGCATGTAGTGACATGGAGGTGTTTCCTGTTCTATCTATATTAAGATTCTTAGACATTGTACATGGGGACACAAAAGGTATCATTCTAATGAAAAAAATCTATTTGATTTTTACTACTGAAATACTGGTACTTGCAGGCTACCGACGACCCACTACAATATTTGAGGTTCGTTTTCGCAATTCATGGCATGTATTTGGAAGAAACCAAATTACCGAAAGCTCTGATATAGCAGTGTAAATACTTTTTTAAGTTTCATTACGTTTGAACATCAACTCAACCGTCAGGATCTGGTATGCGAGACAAGTATCTGTTATAATTTTTCTTAGAACATACAGCGACCATTGCTATGCAGAGTATACCTTATGAAGCAATTGGATAATGATGCTATCCTGCCAGAGCATTGAGCAGTGTAGTGTTCGTCCAACGTGATTTACTGATTGAAGATTAATTTTCAAACCTGCATAACAATGGAGTTCCGAATGCGTCTATGAGCAATTTGTAATTTCGTTAATCTGTTCAATTTTTACAAAATTACCCAGCTAAAAAAATCTGCAGAAAATCTGAAGGTATTTTGAACATGTTTTCTTCAGACTTTCTGCAGAAAAAAATGTAGAATATCTGAAGAAAAATATGTTCGAAATTCCTTTATATTGTCGGCACATTTTTCTGCAGTTAAGGCTTAATTATTAATTTCAATTAATGCAATTATTAATTTCAATTAATTTTTTCTAATTTGTAATTCAACTTACTTGTACGATGTCGATTGTGACAAAACTAAACGCTCATCCTGGCCGGGATTCGAACCCGCTTTCTTAGGGTTCACAAGCAAGAACGCGAACCATAAGGCCACACCGGACAATACGAGATGGGCGTAAAATAATCTATTTGAGTTTTATCGTCACCATAGCTCTTGAGGCCCCATTTAGTGGTGTAAAAATCAACCATGGTCAGAATACGTGTTTCAAAGTCGTAGAGATGAGTAATAGATGAGATTATAAATATTTTTGTTCAATGATTTAGATTCTCTGTTTCAATAAATTCGTTTTCGCCTATTATATTTCTGATAAACCTTCCCTACATCCAAAGGGCGCAAGCTCCACTTTTCCCTTCTTTTCGGAGGAAAATAGCTAGTCAGAGAGACAGTTGGAAAACTAATTGGAAATTAATTAAATTATGGGGGGAAAGTTTAAAATGGTTAAACCTCAAATATTTATTTGAAAGATTTATTTAGAATCCATTTTTTCAGTGGCATATTAAAAAAATTTAGTGCCTGAGACAATTTTCGATTAGGAATTTTTTTCTGCTGATAAATCAAGCATTCCTTTTATATACAAGTATATGGTCGATATCACTAATTCAAAAATGAACTGATGAAACTCTTGTCTGCTGTAAAATTAAACTATAATGATGATTACATTCTGATTTTGTTTTATATCCTTTGGAAAATAAAGCAGCAATATTAGAGAATATGGTGCAAAGTATGTATTTAGAGAAATGCAGATATTATGAATCTAAATCTTCAAAACATCAACAGATTATTGGTCAAGTTTAATGATGATATGAAAATCTGCTAAATAACTGCAAATTGAATTGAAGACAAAATGCAGATTTTTTTCTGTCTTACAAAAATCTGCAGAATATTTAGAGTAAAATATAATAAGAAATATTTTTGCAGATTTTCTGCAGATTAAATTGAAGAAAAAATGCAGATTTTTCTTTCTTCAAAACATCTGCCGAAATCTTCAAATCTTCAATCTTCAAAAAAACTTCAAAAAAAATTGTCTGCAGATTTTTTTTTAGCTGGGTACTCAGCATTTTTGTTGTTAGATCATCCTTCCCTGAGCTATTTGAAGAACATTTTATAAAAGGAAAATTAAACATTGAATTTTTGATACAGAAATCAGGATTATTCAATTACATAAAGTTGCTTTCCAAATTTTGAAGTGAATTCTTCTTTAAATAACTGCAATGTTTACTTCGAAATTAGTTTCATTTAGTTTTGAATTCAATTGAAGAGTATATTAATCTGTATTTCAAGCATTAGATTAAATTGGATGACTTTATTTTTCCTAACATTACATTCATTCTGGTCTTGTACAACAAACAACACATTTTAACCTGAAATATTTACAATGCGTATACAACAAAACTTTCTCCAATTTACAACATCGAATTCCAAAACACAGCTTTTTTCCTTCGTTGCCAGGCAACGTTCATATACACAAAAAAAACTATAGCGTTGTCATTATATTTCAACTTCACTTTTTCACATATGCACGTACCAAATGACTGGTTTGATTTTAATAATTTCTAGTTACACTAGATTATATTTTTATGACGTCAATATATTTTAAATATTTTAATAAGAAATAAATAAAATTTAGAATAAATATTAAATATAAATGTTTTTATATTATTTTCAAATATCTCAATATCGCAGATTGTTGAAAATTGATTTTATTCTATGAAAGAGAAAACCGCATACGAGATAAAAGAAGAGATTTCGCATGACATTAACATCATCGATAAGAAAATTTAACAACTTGAAGTATTGAATGAAAGAAATTTTATCTAATATCCTGAACAGTTACCTTCATATATCACCACTTCGTGTATCTTTACGGCATTAGATTCAGTTACATATTATTGATGCTTACTATTACATTCTTCATAACTATAGTTAATTCATGTGATGCGAAATCTTGCCTGCAGCAAGCCTCTTTAATAAGTGGCAATATAAATCACGAAGATAGTTCCCATATTTTCATTTATACAACACTACGTAGAGAGATATAATTTGTCTGGTTCATTGCATAGCATGAATAAACAAATAAATTTGAGTATCTCATTACTAACAAGCTTGTTGTCATCAACAAATTTCTGAGCACTTTGAAGGATAATATCTTAGTTATGGCTCCTAACTATTTATATGAATTTGAAATTCCCATTAGGGAAATTTTCTTCTCACAACAAACGAAAACATAAATTGCCATTAAATATTCAAAAAAATCAGTATAAATCTGTTTAAAATCAAATCTTAAATGTTGTGACTGTAAAATATAATATCGAAATAGGAATTTTAAGGAAACTTTTTATCAGCAATTAACTGTAGAAGCGTTGAGAAGCATTATTGAGTTGATTATATTATTTGCTCCCTACAGGTTAAATTATTATAAATTTATCGAAAACATTTGGCTGTAATGGTATGAATATTGATATTATATGATTCGATATCAATGAATAAAGATATAAAATCATTCTTAATTAGCGCAAAGATTTGTCCTTATATCAAAAATTTACCAAAAGTAAATGCAATAATTTTCTCAGTGACACAACAAATTTAAAAAACGTATTATCTATAGATTTCAATCGAATGTTCTCCTTTAAGCATTTATCTAGTATACTGTCTATCTTAATTACTTGCTATATGCTCATTGATATTCGACAGAACCACATTTAATGCATTTTTCAAAGAGGGAAATCCAAACAGAAAATGACGTGTTCAAAAATCTGTCAATCATAATTTTCGCCTGCCGAAGGTTCTGTAGCATTCTCGTTAACAATGCAGCTTCAAATCTATAGTATTTCCCAAAGCATTTCACAGAATGGAAGGATCTTACATTTACTTTGTAAAAGTTTACATTCCAGATAGTGGTTTTTATTTCGTACTTTTCGATATCGCGCCCGCTGTATCTCGTAACATTGATTTTTCTTAAATTATACATAATTTTAATGCAGCTTACCTTTTAATGGATAGAAAAAGATGTTATGATAAAAAATTAAATATATATTCATATATTAGTGTCATTCGTATTGTTTTATTTACACCGCTATTTTCCTTAACTCCCTATTTCTCTTAATGCCACAGAAAGATTTATGTAAATTGTAATTTCCGTAAAAGCTATGAATCATTCGCCTTTGTTTATAAACTGCATCACACTGAAAAGCGGAAAGATAATCCTAAAGGCAACATCACCTCTGCACATGTTATAATACGGAAACATAATTATCAATTCACATCTAATGGATTAGCAATTATTATAAATATACTACAGATGTAACTCCTCCAATTTCCCTGATAACCTAAAAATATTAGTGTTGACGATAAAAACTTGCTTTGATTTTTGGAAGACCTTTAATTTTTTCCATAGAATTCTTGTATCTTATTCTTTTTTTAATAGATACCAATGCGATGAGACTTTGACGTCAAATCTGACGGCAAAGATAATTTCTATTTTTAAATAAAAGCCTCTAAAAACTGTCAAAAGTAGCAATTTAAAAATATATGAAATAGCTTCGTAAAGATTGGAAATCTTTACCTCTACATTTCTCTTTGCTGGAAACCACCATTTTAATCTCCCATTTAAAGTTTTTCAATCGAAGAAAGCAAAGAGAACATAAAATGAAGGGCTTTTTAAACATTTGCGAAAAAAATATTCATTATATTTATTTTGTTTTATATTTATTCGTACTGAATTGATATTATCTTTACTCGAAAAAATAATCTTTCAGAGACAAACGTTTCACAAATAAAAAACAATTAATCAAAGAAATTGTATTTCAAAAATTTATGACTGGATATAATGTCTGTTGATAAAATATTAATCAGTATTTTGTTTATAATCCCAACGCTATCTTCATGATGCAGTATTAGTCATAAGAGATTACATTAAAATCTGAAGTCTACATTCCAATATAAATCCTCCTCAAATTATTTAAGTTATTACCTTAAATTTCCTATAAGCCCCTCTCCTTCTTAATTGTACATTAATTAAAGATTTATATAAGAAAAATTTCATAGCATGGAGTTAATAAACAGTAAAATGTATTATTTATCAGCCTTTATTTATACTCTGTGTTGTTAAACTTAACGTATTCTGTTAAAATATAGTATACAGCAATTTTGTTGTTAATCCGACAGACATAACCCTCTAATATACAGCCTCAGACGTAAAATATTGCATTAAAAATAAAGTCGATATTCCAGTATAAATTCGATTTAAACTATTTCCCTTATTTCCTAGAAATTTCCTCTCTTTCTCAATGACACTTTAATTAAAGACTTATATAAACATAATCCCCGAGAATTTCGTTAGCAAGCAATAAAACGCATTATTCATTCGCCTTAATTCAAACCCTGTATCACATTCAAAAACTGATAAATAATCTTAAAAACAACACCGCGATGTCACCTTGAAAAATCACTCTTAAGTTTCAGCTAATGGGATCGTCAACATTATAAATATACTACAGACATAAACCGCTCTCCACCACACAGAACATCTTTGAAATATTAGCTTTGACAACAAAAGTTCACGCTGCTTAATTTATGGGAAGACGGTAAATTCTTTCTGAGAATTATCGTAACTTATACCTTTTCAAACTGAGATGAATAAGGGTTCTAAAAGGGGTTACAGATGGTTCCGAGAACCAAAACTCTGAATTGATTGCTTTTATAATGAGGGAGTGAGGAGTAGGGGGTCCGCGTAAGGAAACTCTTAGAAAAGGCACTTAGGAACACAGGAAAACTTAATTTCGTAGCAGCCAAGCGGAACTGGATTTAGTTAGTTCCCTTTGAAATGTTGTAATGGCCGATGACGGGGTATGAATGGGTTCCTTAAGAATATTTTCCGTGATTCAATGGGCTGCTTCCATTACCGTAAGTTGTGCTGGAAAAACCTCAATCAATGTAGCAGTTGGAGTATTCAAGACGTCTTTATTTATCGATAGTCTGCGTTCTTTATCTGGCTTCAGTTGTCGGTTTTGATGCGACAATTTGTAAATCTGCATATCAATAGAGTTCTGGTTCTTTTATTCAATGGTATATTTTTAAGTTTAGTTAACTGAAAAAAATCTATGCTAGCGTTCTGTTGGAAGAAATATTCCATGCTTTGTTTTTCTAGGTAGAATATTGAAAAAATATATATATTATGGATTTTTTGATGTTTATAAAATAAGCGTTAAAATTCATTTATTATGCTAAATTAAGAACTATGTTTTTAGAGAATTGTATAATGCACTGAAATTTTATTCTAATGAATTTAGCGATTTGTGGAGAGTGAAAAAACTGATAAGTCTAGAGGTGATGAAAGGTTAGAGGCCAAAGTTGTTTACAAAACGAAAAAAATCATAAAATTGCAAATAAAGTTAACACAAATGCTTAACTAACAATTATGGAAATTCAATAAACAAAAAAATAATTTAATTAATTTAACATGTTTCTTTAATAACTTAAAAAATTGAGTTTGTTTGTAATGTATAGTTAATAGTTTAGAATACGTACTTGAAAATACACAATTTTCAGCCATATTTTCATTTAGAAGAGTCAGTATGAAAGTAATAGAATTTATGTATATTTACAACTGTCTTAAAGGAACAATGCATTCCTCTTTGAGTTCGCAATAATATCATTGACTTCTCCCAAAAGTTTAATAAACTCAACACAAATAGTTTCATGCTTTTTTGAAGATGTTATCGTTTGAAGAACACATTTTTAAACGATATTATTGTATCGAAAATCAAGGAATTAGAGTTCATTTTAGAGCCGTAAATGGTACAAATATTTTTTAAATGTGAAAATACACATTGAATACACTTAGTGGAAAAAAAGCAATTATATATTTATATTCTCAGAAACAGATTAAGTTTATCTTATTACAAGCAGCATGTAGGGTTTTCTAAAATCATTGTTAAAAATTCTTTCCTGTTCCTTTGCTTTCACAAAAGTTTTGTTTTTAGTAAGAGAATAATATTACTTCTATTTCATACTATATATTTTCCTTTTCCTGCCATGTTAATTAGAAATATAAATTGCGTTGTCAAGCAAAGACCTGCATTATTCTCACCACGTGTCTGCTAAACTGGATAAAAACCAAGATAAATAATGTATACAATATTTCTCAAGAAATCTCATTTACTTCAGAAGAAATAACTTGTTATTAACAGGGAATATTATATATAGTTTGCTTAGTATTTCCAGCACGGTAACCTATTATTTTCTTTAATTTAGCAGAGTGCATATTGTGCAACATTCTGTAAATATAAGAGAGAAAAAAATTCAAGCCATAAATCTGCATGATATTCGAATAAATTTTTCAAACAAATTTTAATTCTTTTCAGAGTCACTTTATATAAACCCAAATCAGTAATATTCTTATATTCTTACATTAATATATAATTGTATTTTTTAATGACTTCAAAATACTTATTTTTACTATCGCAACATTTTGCATTTTTTTGCACAAAAAATGTTAATTTTTTAGAAATTTATTTTTGGATTCGAAAGAGAAATGAAGAATGTTCGTCAAGTTCCTAAAATATCTGGCAATTGAATCAGCCAGACCAACAGCTTCTAAATTTTAATACATTTTGATTCTCTAGTTTTCCTACTCATATGTTTAGAAATATGAATCTCAAAAACTTCCAGAAATTTTATCTCACTTATAGATACCTATAATAGGGATATCACTGTAAATCTGTTTCGGTAACATTTCTCATAGATTTAAATTTAAATCACGCAGACACCCGGATGCCAGTTGAGAGTCGAAAAGAATTGCCGTATAAATAAACAGGTTCTCAGCTCTTTTGAAGGTACAAGAATGCTGACGTTGGCTGGTTAATGGTCCCATTGCCAATGACCTGAGCTTTTTGCATTAATTCAGGTATTAAGTATTTGTGCACGCTATGTTAACTGTAACCTTTTATAACTGTTGGTTGAACGAGAGTTTTTGTTTCAGTCTTTACTTCCTTGTTATGCTAATGAACTTGCATAGAAAATGGCTGGTAATTTTTCGTATATGAATCCAGAACTGTTTTACATCCACCATACTTTTACAGTACAAAGATATAGAAGGAGTCCTCAGAGTGAAGACAAAATAACGAATAGGAAGGATTCAGAAGATTTCAAAAACCCTATCATTTTACCATCTCATCACCAAGTCGTCGAGAGACTGATAATGACTGAACTCAAAAAGAATTCACATGCAAGATTAAAAATGCTCTTGAATATTCCAAGTGAACATTATTGGATTTTGAATGCCAAAAAACTGTCCGATAAATGTTATCAAAATGTTTAGTTCCTTAAGACACGACAAAAGAAATGTGACTATCCCCTGTGCATCACTTCCAGAAAGTAGAATCAAAGATGTTGCAGTTTTTGGGATAATCTGTTTTGATTTAGCTCGACGGCTGTATTTGAAGGGAGGGAATAAAGCGTGAATTTGCATATATATATGTGTGTGCTGTCTTCAAGGCTGTGCATTTTGAACTTCTTTCGTCATTAACTACTGAAGCTTTTCTTCAAAGTTTTCGCAGATTCATTGCAAGAAGGGGAAGACCATCAATTGTGTACTATGACGATGGAAGCAATTTATCGGTGATTCCAATTATTTGAAATCAGTAAATTGGGCTGAGATTGCACAATTTAGAAGTATACAAAGAATACAATTGCGTTTCAATCTTCCTACTGCCTCCTGGTGGGGTGGTTTCTGGATAATATTAGTTGGTGTAATGAAGCAGATCCTATGAAGAGTTCCCGAAAAAGCCCTTTTATCTTACGAAGAAACAGTCACTGTCTTATCTGATACAGAGTCTGTTATAAATTTTAGACCGCTTAGTCATGTGTCAGAAAGTGATTCTGAACTTATACCCTCGAGACCTGATTCATTTTTGCAAGATTTCGGGCAAATTGGTGTTCCTGATTTAGATCAAGTAGATTACTTTGTTCTCGATAAAAGAATAAAATATCGCCAACAATTAATAACTGATAACCGGAAAAATTTAGGTTTGAATATTTGGGACTTTTGAGCTAAAGAAATGAACACAAGGAACAGGGACGAGAAATAAGCTTGGCGAAGTTGTGCTCATTGGAATTGATAATGTTAAATGTACTGACTGGCTTTTAGGTTTCGTTATTGAATTGTTTCCTGGAAAAGATGATGTTACAAGACTAGTGATCTAGCGAACATCTAAAGGAGAACTTTTACTGCCAGTACAGAGAATTTTCCCACTTGAAGTTTCCTCATCCTGGTTCAAAGAGTGTAAAAAAGAAACAAAGCATGAAAATGCTAACAACGAGTTTTCCAGTGAAACTTCTAGCAATGACACCCAACCTGTTATTTTATAAACAAAAGGTGGGAGGACTACAAAACAACCCTTAAAACTGGACTTGTAAATATTTCTTTTACCTTTTGAACTTTAAAAATTATAATTCCATTTTAAAATTTATAGTGTTATTATATAATAGTTATAGTATATAAGAAAAAATGTATAGCGTGTTATTCTTTGAAAATTTTATATTTTTTTGCAATTAAATTGTCTTCCAACAACTTAGGTGGGAGTATGTCATATCCACGGAGCTTTTTTGTATTAATTCAGGTGTAAAGTATTTGTGCACGCTATGCTAACTGTAACCTTTTATAACTGTTGGTTTAATGAGAGTTTTTGTTTCAGTTTTAACTTCCTTGTTCGACTAATAAACGTCTTGCATAGAAAATGACAGGTTATTTTTTGTACATGAATTCAGAACTGTTTTAAAGCCAAGGTTTTTTTTAAACTAATTTTCATTTAAGCAATTACAGTTGTTGATACGCTGCCAGCGTAATGAGCTATTTCTTTGCATGACGGATAACATAATAACGGGACAATACCTACTTGTAAATGTTTCCTGCATACTTGCGGTATTCAGATTGTGCTTTCGCTATGTAAAATAGAACACTAATTTAAGTTAAAAGCTGCTTGATTAAATAGTTAAAAAAATGTCGTATAGAATTTTAATTATCGTATTTTTTAGTTTTTTTTATATAATTTAACTTATATTCCAGATTTCCAAAAATCAACAAATAAGCAAAGATTAATCATTAACCCAGATATTAAATAAAACCAAATGCGTTCTGTAAAATTATTTAATAAGCAATAACCCAAATAAAACCAGGCCTTACCTCCTGTGTACCATGCTGGCATGAGATAAATCGCAAAGAGAAACTTTTAATTGTTAAATTTGAACATTTATTTAATAACAAGATAAATTGAAGGGAAAAGCAAAAGAATCAAAACTCATAAGGAATCATTCCTCTTACACTAATTCATCTTTATACAGCAATGATAATCACACATTTAATTATAAATTATTAAAATATAAATTACAGCACACTAAAAGATATTCTTGGTTTTATTCAAAACTGAAGAGAATTATTACTGGGATTACATACCTAACCACGTATAAAACAATCAAGCAACACAACTTCTCACATCACTGATATAACAAAAAACACAAAAATTTAAGAATATCATTATAACGTTCATGACACATGCAGTAGATTTAGTTTACGCAGTTGAAGGATGAATTACGTGAATAACCTTTTCACATCTGCATTTTATTCACCATCTAAAACCCCTTTCATTTATTAATGCAGTTGTCCTCATGACCGCAAGGGAAGGGGTTTCACCATTTAGTCATAATTATTATGACACTTTAAACATTTCATTTGTGACATTATTACAGCCGGTCATTTTTTTTCGTCGGTGTGATCATATTGATTAAAATATGCACTAAAGAAATCAATGAAACGTTCCTCCGAATCGAATAGACGGGAATCGGAAAAGCAATTCTTCCCACAGATGTACGACCATCCTCTCGGTGAGTTTCGCAACGGGCTCTCCACCTGACCAAATTGTCTCATAATTTTCTTTTACATTACTAACTCCCTTCTAGCCTTACCTCATCAACATTATCACCTGACATTTTCGACGCTTTCCCTTCCTCATGCAGCCAAAGAGGGCGATCGGCCCTACCCGGCCAGCGAAAAACTTAGTAATCTCTAAATATTTTTTATTGTTTTTTCTCGTTCGATTTTATTCCTCACCGCCAAAGTTCTCTTTCTGCCTAGTCACGCTAAGAAAACCTTCACATCAGATCCCCCAGCATACATCACTGGTCAAAAGGTCAATTACGTCATCAAGACACCAGAGAAAATTTCCCTAAACGGTAAAGGCTTCAACGAACCCCACAAACTTCCAGGAATTTCGATAGGGAGTCCAAGAAACCTGTTCAAAAGTGCTTGGCAGAAATAAACCCCCAAAAATGGAGGGATAAAGAAAATGTTGTTTTAAGGTATCCGAACACGTTGAAAAGTCGATTTTCGACCAAGATTCCCATTTTTTAATTTTTGATGTTTCCGATAGATCATTCATTTACCTTCCTAAAACATATTTACTTTTGTCGATACGTTAATTAGAAGATGAGATATTAATTGTTTTAGAACAAACCGAAAACCGGAAGTGGGCGTTTAATTAACCGAAATTTGTCATTTTAAGGGACAGAAACCTTTCAAAAATGCTTTTAAACAGAATTTTTTCAACTTAATATGATGTCAGTACATTTTTAGGAATTTTTTTTAAAGTTTAGATACTTAATTTGAGCGCGTGGAAAAACTAAAATTTGATTTTTCTCACAATTAGATTTTATGCATATTTTTGACACTTCAAACATGATAACTCAAAATATTATCATTCGAGTGTTTTGAAATTTTGTGAACACTTTCTTCTAATGTTTCTCTAGTGGATGTACTAGAATAATGTATATTGTAACAATATTTTTTTAATTATGGTCTTTTATTTGAAAAATAACATAGAAAATTTGGGGAAAATCTTACAATGATTATTCGATTAGCTCTAAAATTTTTATTTATCCAGAGAATGTTAAGATTCTAGTACAAGCACTATTCCATAGTATGCAGTTTATTTTAGTATTAGTTTTATTCGAATTATTTCAAAAGTTTGACCTGTAGCATGTTGGAAGTTATTGGGAATTTCCTCTAAAAAGCAGCAGAAATTCAATATTTTTGTAAATTTGTAATAATTTATACTCAAAAATCATACTCTAATATTAATCTTTATTAAATTCGAATCTAAAAAACATATTTTGGTGTTTCTATTTCACAATTTAAAAAAAAAGTGCTCCGAACGTGTTCGGATACCTTAACAAAACAAAAATACATTTGCTTATTTAAAAAGAAGTTGCTTTTAATCGTTAAAAATATCAAAGTTATTAAAATTTAAAACTGAAACATCAAGTTTAGTGTTAAGATTGTACGAAAGTCTTAATCATCCATTAAATTAAAAGATGACATTTGGAAACATGACATAAAATTATACGAATTTATTCAGTTTACGCAGATTTCCCTTTTGCACGTCTATTATAACATTTTTATCACTTTAAGGACGAAAATTATTTGCAATTAACCAACATTCTTGATGTCACCAGTAAAATTAAAATTTTACGGAAACAAAATCAAATAAGAAAGATTTCAAAGGTTTCACAGACATATTTTATCCTTAGTCATTACACTGTATCATGACGTTATGTCCTGCAAAGACGATCCGAAATCCATACTTAATTTCCAGAATGGTGGAGAAACAACTAAATTTGCTACCTCATGTATTGAATCAGGAAGAAAATGAATAAACCTCTATTGAAACAAGTCAGGACAAGCAGAAATTCCGATATGCTTTTGGCAGAAATCGACAATGGATGGCCTGGGCGCGTGCTTAGTTATCAACGCTCCATCTACATTACCAGAAGTAAAGTACTTATCGGTTTTTAGATCGTTAAGAGCGATGATCTTGTGAGTTCTCTTTGCAAGACAACTTTAACAAATAGATTTTTAAGTGAATTCGCACTTTTAAAATGTTTTCAGATTACCCGTTGTGGGTCGTTAATTGAATTCAATGGTAATTAATGCTTTGCACGAAATTAATTGAAACGTAAACAGAAACAGTGGTGTTAGTGAAAAGTATTGAACATTATATGGCTAGGATATTAATTTTACGGCTTTGTACAATACATTTTGCTTTTAATTTATAAATGCTTCAGAATTGAAAACAAAAGTAAAGGATTCTGAATTTTAAATTGCTGCAAAATGGTGAACATTATTATTTGAATATTGGTATTTTTAAAAAAAAATTAACTCCGACATAACTTATTTGAAATGTAGAAATCTCGACTTCCATAGAACTCTCTGACAACTTAATAACGTTCTACGTTGCTGTTATGCAAATAAAGAACTTAAAGTATAACTTTTTTCACAATAACAAAGTATATTATTCTTTCATAGCTTACCTTATTATTTTTAGGAATTTTACTAGGCTCATGCAAGAAATAATGGTATTGATCTTTTATTTTATATGAATTCCTGTAGAATTTGAGAATATTCTAATGCATATAATTTCAAGCAAGCCAAAATTTCAGCAAATATGTTGGAATTTCAGATGCATAACTTAAATATTTATTGTGAAAAGTTCAATTTATTCCTACAAACAGACCCCTTGAGGATTAAGAATTCTTTGTCCCAAAATTATAGATAGCTTGTATGTATAAACCATTTATGATGCTACTTATGAAAACCTTTGATATTTTCATTAGTAAAAGCACAATTTTTTATTTTCCATTTACTGGAACCCAAAACAACCACATTTAAGAAAAAACCGTCAAAAGGTTTCCTTAGCATAGAGTGTCACTGAAAGTCGTTCTACATTAATAAGTATCGAAAATCTATATAAGAAGGTATACACATTCAAGAGAAATTTTATAAGTGTTTGATCTCTAGTTTTCAAGGCTATCCCTATTCATGCAATTAGAGATAATATTTCAATAACGAGTATTTCAACTAATATAAAAGTATTCGCGAAGAAGGGCATAACTATCCTTTTACTTTCAATAAATTATCTTGATTTGACTTAAATAAAGTTCTTCTTAATATATTGATGTTTAGTAGCTCTTAATTATTCATATTGTAATTTATCAACAGTCCCGAGGTAGAGAAGACAATTTGGTACTTCATTTATGATTATTTCGACGAGTTTAATAATGTTTCATTATTTCAAGATTTTTGATATAGGTCATTAACGGCTTTCATATTTTTCCAAGTTACAATTTAATGTAGTTAATTTAGAATGAACTATTGTTAATTGGATGATGGAGAAAATTAACTATAAGATAAAATATGAGATTTCAAGATACCAAATAATCTTTAAAGAATTGAAAAATATTTTATTCGATCCTCTTTCCTTTCATTATGCGGAAAATCAATTTCAATCCTTTCAACTCTTGTAACATTTTTACTAATTACGATCATCAAAGTAGCTCTTTAATTTAAAAGATAGCTCTGCTTCCAATAAGGATAAATTCCTAACAAACAAAATTTTATTGTTAAACGGTTACAAAAGCACAAAACGCATTTCCATGTGCTATATTAATTCCCGTAATATTTCCTCGATGGAATATGTTACAAATGAGTTTTAAGAACCTCCGAGTGATTGATCAAACACAATAAGATAATAAACGAGCTTTATCTCTTTATAAAATAGGAAAAGAAGTGTATTTTGGAAATAAAATTAGTAATTAATTGTTAAATTTCAAATAGGACAGAATGTCTTTTCCAGACGATTTTTAAGAACCTGAGAAGATAATTACAGATGAAAGAAATCATTTGCCATTATGTGTTCTTTCAAACGGGGAGAGTTAAATTTAAATTGTCAAACTCTTTTAAAGCATTTTAGCATCCTGTAAATAACCTTATGAGCTCAGATATTTCTATTCAGAATTTACTCTTTCATTTTAAATTGCTCCATCTCTCTAGTATGATTTTCAGAAAATAATTAATAAATAGGAACGAGAAAGGCTTATTTTAAATGTAAATTTCATTTGTATTTGTTCTGAATTTACATTCTTAATTTTTGTTTGTTGCAATAAGATAATTTTAGCTTTAACACATAAATTTAAAATTTGTTTGGGAATGTATTTTGCTTTTTCTGAAAAGTAACTTTATCAAGCAGCAATACAAGTGTTTTATGCCTGCGAGAAATTTTCATTGAATAGCTGTTAAAAATCTTTAGACCCTTTAATGATACCGTAAATAAAACAGAAAAGAATTAAGCGAAAATATAATTATTTGAACAGAAAATAAAATATTTTAAGGCAACTACAGAAAATCTTTCACATACTTGTTTCATTTAATAATCAATATGATCACGACAGTTGAGAATTTCAAAATAAGTTATCGAACCTGGAATGTTCATGTATTATACCAGTATAAATAATATAGAAAAAAAAATAAATGAAGAAGTGAATTGCAACTTTTAATAGTCTCACGACAACGAAACATTTTAAAGTAACTACTTAAAATCCTGAACACACCTCTGTCTCGATCTACAAACAAAATCAAGTCAGCTAGAAAGTTTACTAAAAGCCCTTACACTACTCAAGTTTAGGCATTTGCTTAAAATTCAGTTTAATTGCATTCTTAAAGCGTTCTATTGCTTCTGGAGGCACTATAACGCTACCTAAAATATCCATCAACAACGCGTCCTCGCCATCTTGAATGCTGGCAATGGATCTCCCAAGACGCAGCTACGCACGATCTCCATCTTATCCCATTTTAAAACCTTTAATACCTGAAAAGGAACTACAGAAGATTTGAATAGGAAGAGGGGGGATAAGAGGACTAATATCTTCCTGGTGACAAAGGATTATGTATTGTGGCTTTATCACCCTGCCACACTGAACCGGTTCAGGCTCTAACGATGTGCAATTTAAGATCGTAATTCCGATTTACCCGAAGAATGCTCTGACGTTGACAAACGACGGGTGTTAGTAGAATTGTCCAAACTCCTGCCGTTATTATGCCAATTATTCTCAGAACTGGAATCCTTATAGGAGAAAGGGGATGAACTTGCACTCGAATTATTCTGGAAGGCAGATAATTGGAAGCTTGGGAGAGATGAAGACAGCTTATAATAGCTGAAGTGGAATTCGTGAAAATGCATAAAAAAGTTTTCAGTCATTTTTTAAATCTTACATATGAAGAAACCATTGGTGGAATATTTAGCACAACTTCTGGAGGGGAATGAGATATAAGTCTTCCACTTTAATTCGTTTTGAATTTTTAAGTTAATTTCTACCATTTTTATGCTAAAATAAGTTAATTGTTAGCATTATTATGCCAATTAATTAATTTTTAGAAATTTCAATTGCTACATCCCCTTTTTTCCCAGCGAAGTATAAAGAACCTTTTTCCTTCCAAATACTTAATTTTAATGTGTGCCGAATACACTGCAAAAATATTATCTAAAAATATTTTTAAAAACATGAATAAAATTGATTGGTTCATAAACTCATTCCGTAAAAATAAATGATATTTCCGAATTTCTTTTCTAAAATCACATATATGAAACGAAACCGGTATAAAATATATAATGTGTCTATTAAAGCTTCTTACGTGTCGTTTATTTGACAAATTACATCATTGTTTCTGTATGGTTTATATTTAACAAATGTGCTTCTATAAATTATTTACCGCATTAAGCTCTTATCTTATATCTTTATTTAAAAATTTAAACATAAAATAGCGATATTCTTTCCTTCGTATCTTTGAGGTTTGTAAAAAAAAGTGATTTCAATTTATGGAAACGAAGAAAGCTTCTTATCAAAAATTGAATCGTTGTATATTTTTAATCTCCTAGAAAATAAAAGAAAAATCCCATTACCTATAAACTTAATTTCGTATACAGCATTAAAACACAAAAAATACCATTTCCCTTTGCTCCTCGAGTGTAATTACGTAATCTAATTGGTTTTAAATAACCGGCTTATTATAATGCTGCGGAAATGCTGAGATAAGATTTACTTGTTCACTCCACTGTACGAAAAGTTAATCAAAAAAACAGCTCATGCATGCAAATGATGTAACTGCCACTTAACGCGGTAGATTAAAAAAGCGACAGCTAATAATTTTTCTGCCTGGGAGATTAAAAACTCACACTGAGTTTCAGTAAAGCAGTTAAATTTCATTTTACTTCTAACAATGAAAAGGGCGTTATTAATTTTATGCTGAAACTCTTCCATTGTTCATGAAATTATGTTAAAGAGTTTTACGGTCCATTGGTGTGTCGATTCAGTGGCCGGCA
>BGPR01004252.1:0-15405 GCA_013235015.1 Araneus ventricosus | reverse complement strand
TCTTTTCTTCATCTTTGAGAGAATGACTTTCAGCGCAATTTAACATCTACTTTACATCATGTAATTACTCATAGAAGACGGGAAGAATTGTCTAGAAATTAGGAAAAGAAGGCAATTTATCATCAAGTCTGCATTCTTTCTGCGAACTAAAAGTTCTTGAAAACTTTCTTCTTGGCTGAGCGCAAAAATTGAAAAGTACAGCGTGTAATAGGTGTCCGAACATTGTTTTTAAGAGGTTTTCACTAACTGCAACGGTGATTTCTTTTCTTGGCCACTTTTTTTCCTTATTTCTTTTCTGTAAGCGTAAAGAAATAAAGTAGAAATTTTACAGGCTGTATTTCCAGTAAAATGTTGTATTAATCCGTAAAATAACGGACAAAAAAGTTGCCTTTGAAAGTAAATTTAGGTATTGGAAAAAGGGCTTTTGTAATTTAAGTATTACGTTAAAAGCATGTTTCTGTAGCGTCTACAGTTTTGTTTCTTTCCTTATGTTTATAAACTGTTCCGAAAAATAATTACCAAGTTCGTAGTAATTTAAACCAAAATTTGGTAATTAGGTTTTATATTTACTTCGGTATGACATAAAGCGATGAACATAAATAAAACTTTACTTAGCATCTTAAGAACCCTTTACATTTTTTAGGCAATATCTTATGAAATATACTTTTCGGGTTTAAAATAATGGGTAATATTTTTCCTTTTTTCATAGTTGGAGATTTATTATATTAAAAATTTAAAATAAACGTTTGTTTAAATTTTTGCAAAATGCTATAATAAACTAACTTTTAAATTTGTATTCTGACATTTTTGTGCTGTGAGTGTTTTTTAAAAGCCTTATTTCAGGAAGGCACGAAACTTCTAAAGACAAATTTAATGTAAAGATTGTAACTAGATTGAAAAGAATTAAGGTGCGTGCGATGTTTAAATGTGACGTTTAAAATAATCAATAATTGAATTATAACAACCAAAATAACATGATTTACTAATGAAAGGCTTTCGTTATTAAATAACCCGATTTAATGCATATATCCCATTTCATAATACTTGGATGCAAAAATAAGAAATACCCATGTTTTTTTTTATTGGTAGGTTTAATATTTTTTTAAAAATTCAATAAAATTGGATTTTTAATTTTAAAATTATTTTTTAATGCTCACACCTTCTTTGAGAAAAGTAATTAGAGTCATTAATATGTTAGCTGTTGATAGAAACAAAACTTACAGCATTTTAAATTAAGAGATACCTATGAATCACTAACTACAATTACAGAGAAAATTATACAAAAGTTACAAGATGATTTGCAATTTATATTAAGTTACATAATATCGTCAATGCACATTATCTCATGCTAATTGTGTTATAATATTTTGAATCACTTACAATTCGAAAAATTAAAAAAAAAACACCTCTTAAAATAGAGTTCATTTGTTTTAAAATCTTTTCTTACTTAACAAACATGATTTATCACATTTTTACAATCACTTTCAGTATCTGAAGAATTTTAATATCCATGAAAGGGTTGATTAATTAATTATCAATATTCGGGTGGGAATAAAATTGATTATTTATCACAATAGAATAAAATTCTAGAAATTCTAAGGATTAATGGAGTTCATTTTAAAAATATTTATTCCTGTTCTATTAAATTTTGATTCTCTGTAGGTAAGAAATCCTATTTTTGGTTCATAGTCCTGTGGCGGCCTCTCGTACCTTTGCATTTTCGTCTCTCACTTTGCCATGAGGCGGCAGGTGGAATTTTATTCTTCCATGCAAGATGCTGAGAAGGTGCAGCTCTGCGCGTGCACTATTCATTCAAGTATATATAGGAGTGCCTTCTTCATTTCCATCAGACCAGACCAAGACCCAGACCGAGAAGAGTGAATGCAAGCAGCATAAGCCAACCCACATCAGTGATATATGAGCCTCTGTGGTAGTACAGATGATAGCCATCTTGCCTGAACAGAGTTGGAGCCTTTCAACTGATTTCCTTCATCTGAAGTTGCACGCGGCTTGTTGATCATCAGCTACTCGGATCTAAATGTACCGATGGTCCTTTTTGGCTCCTCACTGTATGAGTTCCTCTTCTCGCCCAAGTATACTTATGTGTACGGTAACTTTCTTGATACGAGATGTGTCTATCTATAGATCCATTTTGATTTAAATGTTTTTTAATGTTCCAACCGACAATTTCATTTTTGCACTGTGAAATAAATGTTTGTTTATAAATCTCTTCCTGGAATTTCACTTTGCAACTTTACGGATCTGAGTCAGTGGTGAAGTAGGGTATTTTTGAGGCATCCTCTATCCCATTCAGTCCAATATGATTTTAAAATTTAAATCATAGAATCATTGAAAAATCTTGGAATTCTGCTCGGATTTGACCTTTTGTTAAATTCATTACGATTTACAGCAAAAAATAATTAACATGATAAAGAAAATACAAAGGTTCCAGAAATTTTCATCTTATTTCGTTTTTCTGATCTCTTGACATAAGGTCTCGGCTCTTACTGCTAGCGAAGCCGAAGGATGTATCTTAAGTTTAAAAATTTTGCCTGGTGTCCATTTGATCCTGCTTCATTTGAGTAATTAAAAAACATATATTCCTTACGTTGAATGGACTATATAAACTACTAGCTAATAGTTAGGCTCCAGTAGCTAACGAAGCCGTACGATTTATTTTTTAAAAAGTTAAACAAAAATCTGCCCGGTGCCCACTTTAGATGCCACAGGCATCTCGCTTGTGATTGAAATTCTATATTTGAAATGCGAAATAGTGCAAACACAACCCACAAATACTTTGGTTTCAAAAAAATTTAAATTTATGCGATTGGCCTGTAACTGTGACACACGCACTCAAATTTTCAAATGGGAAAAACCAAAATAGATTCCAACCGAAAATAAATGCATTAACTTCATTAGTAAATATGCATAATAACCGATTAAAACTATAAATTCCCATAAATTGTACACTTTAACCGGCTTTATTCTTCTTTATTTTGTAAAATTACGATTCCGGAATTATTTTTTGTCTGACTTTAGTACGGAAGGAATGAGATAACCCAGCGTTGATCGGAATCCGTATTTTTTCATATGCCCGCCTCCAGTTTATATGCACATGAAGCAAGATGCACTGAGTACATGAAATCTAAAAGTGAAACCTCATAGAAAACAATAGTTTTAGTAAAAACCCTATATGAGCGGATTTAATTTTCCCTGTTTCTTTATATCAATTACCAAAACCCACACAAAACTCTATCCACATTGACTTGTTGCATTGTTCAGGTTTCCATATTGCAACAATACGTTTTTTTATTTCTGTCAGCGTCACTTTTTTATTGTTGCTGTAACAATGTTCTTTAAAGTAAACGACTTCAACAATAAAATGAATTTTGAATTGCGCTGTAACAATGAAAAGTATTGTTATAAAGTATCCGAAACAATGAAAAGTATTGTTGTAAATTAGTTTTTAATTAATATCTTTTTCACTAATTAAAATATCGATATTTAAATGGCCGAAATGGATTCCTTGAATTATTCCCCATCTTTTGGTACTTTCCGCGCGCTTCTCCATTCGGCGGTTCGTGAGAAGATAGAAGGACATACATATATACGTTTGTTTTCCTTCGAATTTTAATAGGATAGATAATTGCCGGTTATTATTCATAATCAACACCGTAATTATCCAAAATAACCGATTATACACTTTGGCCGTAACATATATATAACAAATCAATGTCAAATTAATGATTAATTTCTTTAATCAAACATATAGTAGTTGTAAGTATTTAAATAAATTTATTTTAATTCCCTCGAAACAGCACTTTTACACCGTACATATATATCATAATATTACATCCAGCCATTGGTTGCCAAACAGATAAATCAATACATAATATTTGCGCATCATCTAGTAAATACAGCATATTATTTTCATGATTTACTTTGCTAATACATTGCAAATATTTATTATCTTGTCTATGGACTAATCCTACCAATCGATAGACTAATTCTTCGTAGTTTTAAATAACGAAGCTTACTACCTTCCTCTTACTCATTATGCTTACCAATTATGCTTTAAGGAAAAGTGAAAATTCAGAAGATATATAGTCCCTTAGGATCCAAGTAATAATCTTAGTAAATCAATATGCAACTTTAAACAACACTTTATGAACCCGCACTGAAGTTTTAATCATGACACTCAAGATAAGGGTTTATAATCTGTTTACATAGAGTACTCGAATCCTTCCTAATTCTGGCCCTTCTTGCCGCAGCAGTAGCGAGATTAACATTGGGAAAGGATTTGCCGGCAACACATAAATCGAATTGAGGCTTGAGGCGAGAAATGCAAATTGTGCTGCACTGCGATCCTTGCTCTTGATTTGCAACGTTTTAGTTTGCAACATGTTGATAGAGCTTGTTAGCCAAAACTCCGCATTTAAACTTTATTATAAAAGGATTTGAAGCATGGAAAATTGTTCATTGCATTTGTTGCCATGTAAATCTATAAATACAGACAGTTCTATGGAATATGAAAGGTTACTAAACAGTTCCATTTTGGGACGTATTTTAGGACGCAGAAGAATTTCACCAAGTATGAAAATTTGTTAAACTAAATAACGAAAGAATTTTCATTGTGGTACGCACACTTAACAAATGTTGGGAAGTCAAACTGTTTCACATAAATATATTCAACCCTTAAGTAAATCTTATTTCAAATTAATTCTGAAGTACATTTAATGAGAAAAATTCATTGCTTTAATAACTTATTGGTATTTTGTATAATAATGTAACTATTTAAAAATCAGCAGAGCACTATTTAAAAAGAAATTTATTTCAGATGTGTATGAATAAAATCCGAAAGGGAGAAATATTATTTAAAGAAAGGAACAAAATTAATTTTTCTTAAAGCAGCAAATAAGGTAAAATACTAACTCTATTTGTTTCATATATTAAATTCCATTAAAAATGGATATTATAGCTGAAGTTTTCTGATAAAAGGTTTGTTTGGAGTTTCGTATTGGTATAAACAAAAATTATTTAATAACACTCTTTATTCTTTTCTTTTAGACTATCAATTTCTTAACACTCTCTATTCTTTTCTTTTAGACTATCAATTTCTTAACACTCTCTATTCTTTTAGATATAAAATGTTATGTAACTACTAATTTTTAAAACCTGTCTTACAAGAAATGAATATTGCTTATTTAACATTGAGGAATTTGAATTTAAGATAACTCATTATTAAAGAATTAAATAAATTAATCAATACAGTAGACTCCCTCTTAACCGGATTTCGTTTAACCGGATCTTCGCTTTAACCGAACGAACTTTTTCATCTTTAAAATATAAAAAATAGCTCAAAATTTTAAAAAAACATGTGTTTTGTTATTTAGCATCGGTATTTTACGTATTTAAGACACGGGGTGGTCCCGGAATGTAAATATGACAGTTGGGGGGGGGGGCTTTGGAATGCGGCAAGTTGCCGAACTTCTAGGCTTCAACAAAAAAAGTTTACTAATTTTTTTAAATGTATGCAATACTTAAATAAAATGACGCAATATTTTAATTTTGTATTTATTTATAACACGAATACATCCGAACTTTAATTTATTTCACTTCTCTGGTTTAACCGGCTTACCCTCGGTCCTATTTAATCCGGTTAAAAGGGAATCTACTGTATTACTAACATATCTAACGTTCGTTTGAGTTTGTGTTTGCATTTTTTATGGTAAAACAGAATTTAAATTTATAAAGTGCGAATATAAATAATTTATATATTCCATGAGATTTTCAAAAGTAGCCCGTTCAATATTTATTTCCTTTTATGAATGCCTAAAATAACGTGTTTTAAAATGATGACAACTAATATCACTTTTTAAGATATAAAAGTTACTATTTTTACAGCACAAAAAGAATAGTTTATTCTTTCGATTAAAAGTCCATTTAACTATATTGCTTAAGGTTTGTATCTTCTTCGGCGTATACAATCTTCTAAGAGTACTCGTGGGCAAAGCAAAATAGAAAAGGCAATAAAATATACATCGAGTGGTCAGCAAGGCAAACCAGCCTTCATTTATAATCCAGAGACCTTTTTCCTCTTATCTTTGCAATTAAAGTAACAAGTTTTATTTATATGATATTGCTTGAATTAACATCGCTTCCATATGATTAGTTCTTGCTTCCTACTATATTTCTATCTCTTTATAAATACATTGTACCATTTCATCACCGAATTAAAAATATACTTGCATTTCAACTGTGAACTTTTAACATGTATGCTGCTACGAAACGAATTTTTTTTAAAAAACAATGAAATGCAATAATGGAAAGTTTCTGAGAATTAGCTTAATCAGCTGCTATCTATGTTCAAACAATCAACTTTAATATTTTTTTCAAACATTAAATAACTTAACTGAAAAGTTATTGCAATAGCGAATAAAATTTATTATTGGCTTAAACAAGAATCTTTTAAACTGGTATTACTTGTACTACTATTAACAATAATTAAATAGAAAGGATTTGGCATGAAATTATTCATTTCAAGTGAATTTTCAAATGCGGAGGCTTCTATATTTTTCTGTCCCTTTAAAAAAAGGAATGAAAGAAAAATATATTAAAACACATCGCCACGTACCACATAATCTCACACATGTTTCTAAAATTTTGCATTTTCGCTGAGTTACAAGACTGAACGTCGAATCTATTATTTAATTCTCAACAACTTTCACAATTCTTTCACATCCAGCTGAACGAGGCGGACTTTTCTAAAGCTTCTAATTTTCAATACTCCAAAGAATACCAGCATCTAGAATGAGTATGCAAATGGCGCTGAAAAAAACCGGTGCTAAATTATGCAGGACAGCAATATTTAAACTGAAAAACAAAAAAAAATGCCTTGTTCAGCAGAAGTCCTGGGCGAACCTTTCATCCTCTATATCTCTTGCTTCGTTTGATTTGCTGATCCCGAAAATCCAGTTCTTTTTATATTTATTTACTTTTTACCCTTATGCTGGGATATTTCTCGCCTCTCCTGTCCTTTCTATTCCTTTTCCGGCCGTTTTCCAGGATACTTCCGCGCCAGCCTCAATATTTAACAGGAAGTGCTTTGTGTACCAGCAGAAGTAGGAGACGAAATCGTTCAGAAGTTTTTGAATTGCAGGGACCGGTTGTAAATTTCGATTTTCACCGTATTAGACAGATAGTTTTTGAAAGAATTCACTAGTTTTAAGTTACATTCTGTGGTTTCAGCTTTATTATGGCGGAAAGTAAAATACTGTTAACTCTGACTTCATGTTCCTTCAACTCAGCTTTTTACTGTATTTGAGAATTTATTTCAAGGACCAAATACTAAAACGGAACTACATTTCAATGCTGTGAGGCAAATTTAGTGTAGTTTTAGCTAGATTGACATGAACTTTTGCATTAATTAATAATTTTGTCAAAGCAATAATAAAAGCAGCAGTTTAGAATTGTTACTTAATTTAATATATGATTTGAATTTAAAATAACACTTGAAGCTGATTCTCTCAAATCTAAAACGAATCTGCGTCTCTTGACGGATACAAACAAATAACAAACCCTGTCGTTATTCTGTCGTTGAATTCATATATAATTATAAAAAATGAATCAAATTGAAAATTATCATTATTGAAAAATGGATTGCAATCATTTGTCATAAATTCAGTAACTCTGATGATCATTTTTCCAAGTGAAAACTCAATCTAAATCTGAAATGGAGAAAAGATTAACACAGCTCTTTTCATCAAAGTTTTAATTATTCAACATTTTCTATATAAGAATGGTTGATCCTTAAATACTTGTTATTAAATTCAATGCTTGCATTTAAGTGGTTTTAACATCACACTATAGGAATATAATTAGTGATTAAGATAAAAAAAAACATAATTTGTAAATTATTAACCGTTGAATGAAATACATCAACCCATGGCTATATTAGAATTTATCGATTATTAGTAGAATACCTTCGAGGATGTATAAAAATATAGCAAGAATTTACCTTTATTATAGATTTATTAATTTTCAATAGTTTTACTTTTCCGGTAAAAAACGACGTGGTAAAAAATATAGAGAAGTAGAAGAAATTTCGAATATTCAATGCTTTGTTTGAACTTTATAAGAAAAGCAATGAAATAATGTGAATGTTAAAAGGCAAATTTCTAGGAATACATTTAAAACTAATCCGTTATAAATTTAAAAAATAATACAAAATTCAGAAACACATAAAAATGCAAATTTTTGTTAAGGAATTTTTAAATAAGGGGAGAATAAGAAAAAAATATATTATCGAAAAACAAACATTCCTTTTTCCGGAATTGAGTTCCATAATTAAATAGAAGCCTAGAGAAGATATATGTCTTGGCATCGATTTGTGTTTGTCTTTTCATTATTTATGTTCAGCTATAAATTTTCAGAAGAGTCAACCTCATTTACTTTCAGTGTTTGTCCCATGCATCACATTTATTGCTTTGAATACAGACTTCGCTCATCTGTCTTTCCTATTAGTATTTTGTATTTGGATATTTTATCATCACAATAAAAATTTAGATTTGGCTGTAACTTTGTATGAATAAAGTGGTTTTCAAGAATAGAAAGAGTGTAATGAAATGTATAATATTTTCGCGTTTGTAATAGAAGTGTGTGAGCTTATGGATGTTTTGTAAATTTGATATCAATTAATAAGTTGATAGATAATAATTTTGAATTTATGATCGAATTGATTTTATCACGAACCGTTTTAAATATAAGAAAAATACACTAAATTTTTTAAAGCCAGGTTCATAAAATGAAATTTACATATTCTTCGGTACTATGATAAAAATACAAATAATTTTAAGAAATAAAGAATCAACCAAATATAATTTTATCAGCATGGTTAATTTAATTAATGTTAATGTTTTATTAATTAATTTAATTTATTTGTTTTAATTATGTCTAAAAATAAATAGAAGGAAACAATGAATTCCATATTACATTTTACATTTTTTGAAAATTTATTTTCTTTTACATTAAATACTGAAAGTAAAAAAAGGTTAATCCTTTTTAAGTAATAAAAAAATAAATTATGTGAACAATGAGCTTTAATAAAGAAGACAGTTTCAGAATAGTAATTTTAAACATTTTCAAATTTAATCTTATTTATTAGAGATGTTGTTCGATTAGAAATGCTCAGATTTTCAATTTGTCTATTGATAAGGCTGTTTTATAGACATATTATCTGACAAACAAATTGTTTAGACTTTCCGCAAATACTGAAAAAGTCAATGTGTGCAGTTTATAATATATACTAATGCTTAATTCTCTGCTATTAAATATTATGATTTTTAAACATAATATAAATATTATATTTTTGAGTTAATTTTTTAAAAAAAATTCGTAATTTCTTTTCTCGAAAATATTGAGGTAGTTAGTATAAACAAACTCTTCACATAAGCTAATAAAAAATTTTAAAAAAATGGATTAGCAGTTATGTTAAACACTCAGAAGTTCCACAATAGCTTTCATAAAACAGCTAAGAGATCTAAACTTTAAATAAACTAAGTCACAATTTCCCGAGCTTCGGATTTAAACTCGATACCCGTCGTTGAGAAAAATGGGAATTTACTATTGTATTTTCTTGAAATATCGACAAACATTTTAAGTATGAAGGTACTCGACTTAAAAGGAGTTTAGAATATAAATTTCAGTATGCAATACTATAAACAGTTACAGAAATCAGTTTGATATAAGCAGTTATAAATGTACATCGTGTATGTATATTGTTCATATGCATTATTTTTCGTAAGTGGAAATGCTATAAAAAGCAAGATCTATATATAAATAGCAAAAATATCTGATAATTGAAAAACCCACTCTCTTAATTTTAATTATAAGTGGATAAAGAAAACATCATTTATTATCTAAGTGAAATAATAAATTCGTGCAATAAATCAAAGAAGAAATTTTCCATTAGTAATCAGGTATTTTTATCAACATATATTTAAAAAAACGAATTAATTAGATAGAAAAAGGTATGAAAGGAAATCTGCCATTGAACTAAATTTAATTCAGAAAGCATTGAGCAATCTTATAATTAGAATTACTATTAAAAATATTATTTTTATTTTCTTTTCCATCACATATATATATATACAACTTTTTAAAATCCCACTAACTTTCTGGAAAGGCCTCATCAGCTACTGCATATTCAATAATTTTATCTTTAAAGGAGAAAATATTTTCCAACAAATAAAAGGCATCCCACAAGGAACAAATTTCTCATCTTTACCAGCAAGCCTCTTTCTTCATTTCTTCAAAAGGACTTTCGTTTTAAATCTCCACTCTGCCTTCCGATTCATTGACGATCTAATAATTTTTAACTTTCAAGATTTCAGCTCTATTAGCAATACCATCTACCCAGAAGAACTCAAATGAATTAAAACCAGCAACAATCAATCGAGAGCAATTCTTCTTGATTTATGCTTAGACTACAGAAACGATTTAAAAATTGTCATTCACAACAAGAGAAACGAATTCAAATTTAAAGTTAATAAATTTATTTTTGGGAAATCTGATATCTCATATAAAATCTACAAAAACACAATTATCAATCAACTTATAAAAATCAGCAAAATTTGCAATAACACTAATTCTCCCAAAAAGCAAATCATGTACTTAAGAAATAGCCTCAACATTAATAAAATTCCCTCCTCACTTTACGAACCATTGATTAATCAATTTAAGCTGTAAGTAAAGGGTTGATTATCAGAGTGATATCGACGCGAAGTATAATCTTTGCAGTAGGGTCACTCAAGTCAATAATGTCTGATATTTTACATCGAAAACGCAACTGTTAGACATTTTTCACTGGTGTTTCCTATTTTACTGATTTCTTTCACTATTTCTATACGCTTTCTATCGTTATCGCTTTTCTATTTAATATTTATCGTTCCCAACATACTACACTTTCCTGACAACAGCCAAGGTTGAGCGCGAAATTTGTAACTCGATACCTTGTTAACACCCCTTCAACTCCGGTCTGCAGCAAAACCATCCGCAAACACCGCCAAGGCAACATCCGACCATCTGGTACGTAAAATTTATTCTTACTTTACTCTAATTTTATATCACATAGTACTTTTGGTTTAATTATTCAAAACTCCTCTCTCTGCTCTTGGTTTAACATTAGGGATGAAAATCAGTGTTTTAGGCCTTACGGCTTAACTGATTGCAAGAAAATATCAAACTTTTTATATTTTAGCAATTCACAATGATATTATATAATTTTTATTTATTTATAAACTTATCTAACATATACTATTCTAATAGGTTAAATTTAATACTTATTTTAGTGTTTTATATTAGTATTAAAACACTTAAATTAAAAATAACATTTTCCTATTAAATGCGGAACTTATGTTATTGTTTTTTTACATGAGTCTGATACATAACATTTTATAGTAGGAAGAAAAAAATTACACAGAGATTTAATTTTGCATTTATTATATAGAATTAGATATATTTAGTTTTTAATAGTATGTTTATATAAATCTTAGATATTTTTTAGATGTAATAGTTTAATATTTTCTTCTTTATTCTCATTTTGAGATGATTTGGGGACATATACCCCATTTTTCTTTTGTCCAATAATTGGCTTCGTAGAGGGTTGGCGCCACATATCTAGATTAATCTCACGAACTAGTCCCAAGTCTAGTTTGTCATTTTGATTCTTGGAATTTCAAATAAGGATTATTTATTTCATGTTTTGATTAGTATTAATGCTAATTGTTCTATGTCAAATCTTCTTTTGTATTTCGAATGTATGATTATGTAAAGGATAATTTAATTTAATCTTAATATTTATATATATTGTGTAAATATAATGCACATCTGTATAAATTGCTAGTATGATGAATTTAATTTACTATATATATATGCATAGTTTTTTGTTTTTCTACATTAACGTTAATAGGAATACAGTTTTCTATCATAACTGAAAGGTTAATTTATTTATCTCTCAGACATTCCAAAATATTCAAGAAATACATTCCTCTACGAAATTACTTTTCGTCATAATTCTCTAATAATTTTGGACCCTAAAATAAAATTTTGAAAAAAGAATTTTACTATATTAATCACATTAAAAAATTAAATATTTTTAAAATATTGCTTTTCTGGGACATAATTTTATTCTATTTTATTTTATTTGGAAATTTCCCAGCATATCAAAAAAATGGAAAGGAATTAAAATGTTTCTTACATAAGATCAAATTAATCATCTAAATTAAATTGTGTTGTTGGAAACAGCTTGCGAGACTTTTTTGCTTCTTTTCGACATAGCATTCCATTAATCAACAATAATTTTAAAAATAAATTTATATTTATTTCTCCTTCAATTGCTGCTTGCAACAGGAAAATCTTGCTTTTATAAAGTGGCAAGAGAATCTTTTCTCAATTTTCGATTTCTGAAAGTTCATTGACCTTTCTTTTCAAATTAAATAAAGTTAGTTATATAATTATTAAAAACAGAAAAATGAGCTATATATTATATGTAAATAAACTTACAATGAGATCTACGTTGAGCGATTTTCTAAATTTATTTTAAAATTCTGACAAAATATTCTCTGTTTTTCGGTTTCAGTGTACATTTCCATTTTTCACTTTTTTGAAAATTTTCCCTCTAACAAATTATATTATATCCGTCTATTTATGAATATTGAACATGGACTACCATGAAGAGCATTCAAGAGATAACACGAAAATAATTAAGACTCAGATATTGTTCCCATTCACTAATAATCATTTGAGCATGCTTGCTGAACTATTTATAACTGAAGAAATTAACTATCGCTTCACTTAGTCTTATCCGACAAAAAACAGTACACAAATTATCGAATTCCAAGAACAAAGTTTTTCTATTAGAGAGTGTCTCAGTGCTTGTTTCAAACAACTTTCTGTTCAGGTTAGAGTAAGGCAGGGAAGGTAAAAGAAATGAGATGCTTAGAAACAGAGATAAATGTTATTCTTATCACAAAGGAGAAGTGACTAATAAGAAATATAAACAAGGCCTATGAAAGGATATCTAATGCTTCTAGGGGAGCAAATATCATTACTAAAACAGAAATACATGATTACATATTTACATGCATAAAAATAGATAAATATAAATAAATTTGACATTTTTTTTCAAATTAACAAAACAGTATTCAAATTGCACACAAAAGCCAAAGAGATTTTAAAGTCATCTTCATCTTCTCTTATTTTATGTATCAATAATTTATTAACATACTCAATTATACATTTACAGTTTCTGTTAAATAGAATTCGCAATTTAATGTATATTTTGACAAACTGAATTTGCCCTCTTTTGTTCTTGAATTCACGTTTCAGTGTCAAGACATTCAGCAAATTTTTGTTCAATGGTATATTTGACCAGTAAGATTTTATTGCACCAAGATTACTTTCGTGTATGGTTTCGTTATCAGTTTCAATTATAAAAAAAATACTCTCTGATAATAATGTTTCGAATGTACTTAGCGATTAAATTGGAATATGATTTTAAATTTGTGTTAGCAGGGCGATATTATTTGTTTCCGGAAGAGATTTCAAAGCCCATTAGGCTATTATTTGCAATTTACTTCTGAAAACTTTCTATCAAGACCTCGAGAATTAGTGTTCATAAAGTATGGACAAGCGCCCCATTGCTGTGGTGCCCTAGGTGGTCACCTATGATTGACTAATGATACAACCGGCTTGAATATAGAGTACTGCAACTGTACCAAATGAATCCTTAAGTTTGTTATCTGCATGAAAACTATGTCCTTGAGACATTCAAGAGTGACAGGAATTTTGTGCGAGTAGCAAAATATTTTTCTTTGATAAAGGAATATTAGAAGTTAGATGAAGAAGTCAAAAATTATATAATGCTTCTCTACAATTTTGCAAATTAAGCCGAAAGATAAACGCGTATTGCAACAGATTTATATTAAATTATTTGAAGGCAACATTAATACCATATTTTCAAAGAGAGGTAAAAAAAGTAAATAAGATCAACAACTGTTTACCCTAATATATAACCTTTTTTAATAATTATTCGAAACAAATTACGAGAGAAAAATTTAAAGAAATAAGAGAAAAGTTTAAAGAAATAAGGGAAGAATTTAAAGAAATAACAGAAAAAATAAACTTATAAGAAAAAATTATTTTTTACATTGCCAAGCAATGCAATAAAATGTTTAATTATCTAGTACACCTTAGAAGATAAAACAGTTCCAAGGAATATGCTTTCAATATTTTAAATTATTTATAATAAATGTCAAATTAAAATATTGCTGCAGAAAGATAATGGACCTACTTCGGCGATATAGTAAAATTTGAAAATTTAAAAATTGCGAAAGTAACACTAAATGTTGCTAAGTAGGTAGAACAATTGTTAATTATAGTATCTAAATAAAGTTATTCCTATGAAAAATTTATCAGATCTTTACAGATAACGTCGATTATCAATGAACCTCTTTGAAATGTGAGCTGTGTAAAAGTTTTTGGAATGAAGCATAATAGAGCTCTGAAAAATTAAATTATAAAATATAAAAATATTGAAGCAACCAGATATCTGTTCGGTAACAAAACGTCAAAATTCAAAATTCATCAGGATTAGGAAAAATGCCTATGATAATGAACAGCCTGAATTACAAAAATTCCCGACTTTGAAAATATAGGAATAAAATTTTAATTACAACGAATATATATATATATATATATATATATAGGGCATAGGCCTCTCTCAATGAAGCCTCACTTTTCGTGAACCACACTCTGCTGCCTATACACACAACATATTCTCGATGGCCAAACATCACATGCCATCAGGAATGCTCAGCACAACACATGATGTTGCCCTTTAATGTCATCAAGGTCTGGAACTCATCAAGATAAACCTTGAACTTCAAATAACCCCACAGAAAAAATTTACATGAGATAAGATCCGGGCAGAATGTATATAGAGAATGTTGTGCACAGCATGCAATATGCTGTTCACGAGAAAGGTGATCACTATGAAAGACGTATATGCCCGAATCTAAAGACGTCTATTTCATCACATTATCTAATAATTAAATTATTTCTTGATTTAATATTTAATTCGTAATATCTTCGAAATGAAGTTATGAAAAATTATCGAGCATTTCAATTTTATATTTAAGCGAGGGAATCTTTGTTTTAATCTCAGCACTTCATGTGATACTTAGATAGATTTTGTCAGAAAGCTCTCATTTATATACATATATTTTGTGTGTATTCTTGTATTTTAATCCAAAATTTAAAAAATAATTAAAAGAACCATAATAATAAGTACCATAAAAATAATTAATGAAATGAAAAGACTAATAACATAATAAAAATAATTAAAAT
>BGPR01004251.1:94175-116230 GCA_013235015.1 Araneus ventricosus | reverse complement strand
TGACCATATTATATGACATCTAATCCCAAAACTTCTTTTATTTTACTAAAACGATAATCGGAAATGAAATTAGAAACATTTTAGTAAAACTTAATAACTGAAAATGGAAAACTGAACAAGTATTTGTTTTTCATTCAAAAGTGTATGAAATATTCCTATTTGCTCCCTTTTCTGGTTGATTGGATGAACCCAGTAATTAAGATTAATCCTACGACGCCTGAGACGTCGGTAAAGCAACCACATAGCAGCAATATGTTTTGGATTCATCAGAAAACAGTACTTCAGAAAAAGACTGTATTCGAGAATGACCTGATATACATCCGATATGAAACCGACCGTCACGAATCGGCGTGTGTGCAAGGAACGCATCGTCTGCAAAAGTAGACTATTTTCAAACCGGTCTGCAAAAATCGGTGTGTGTGCAAGTAGCCTATGTGATACACATTCTCCTTTTTCATTAGTAGAGATATTCAAGTTAACCCTCCGTCGAGAGCAATATTTGCACCGGCGAGTTCGGACGCAATGCTTCTGACAAGCGCAGGCAGTGGCGGTTTTTCGCACAGGTGTTAGAGGAGCTCGGCTGGTACTTCGAGACCTTAGGGGGGGCGGCCCACAAAATCTATTTGATGTATATTGCAGGGCTATGCCGACGCCGAATTTACGACATAGGGTAGAAGGACCTCAAAACAATTTTGCACATGTGGCCTCATATTGTCAAAATCCGCCACTGCATGCTTTGGTTTTATAGTAATAATTCACGCATTAATAAAATATCAGACCCATGAAAATATCAATATTCTCTGATATTTTCAAGGATGCCTTACATAGCCATAGATGGCAATAGAAGTGCTGATGTCAGAACGACTGAAAACTTTGCTCGCATTCCCTTCCTGCATACGATTTTAACAAATGCATGAAATCCGCCTTGTTCTTAAACTGGCAAAAGCAATGGGATCTTCAAACAGATAACAAATTGCAGTCGGTTAAATCCATGATAAAAAATTCATGTCGACCAATAAAAGTGAAGGTAAATATATTCCTTTTGTCTGGAGATATAAAGAAAATTTCATCCCCTCCCCTCCCGCCATTTTCTCATCTAATTTCATAAGGATTAGAACTATGAGGATGGCGGAGGGTGGAAGAAAATGTAACTGATGAGAGCTTTCCAACAAGGTGTCATCAGTTACATTTTTACAAGGTTAGGTTAAAAGGCAGTGGAAGTTTGAGGTTGAAAGTCACTTTTCAGCCCCTAATGTCTAAGTAATTGCAATAAAGCCTTCAGCACAAAAGTTGTTCGTTATATGAAGCAAATAATATATATAAATATATAGTTCAATTATTCAAAACATGTGTTATATTTTTAATATATACATGAAAGATCAGGCTTTAAAAGGCGAAGTAATCCATGTTGGTAAAGGAAAAGACAGCGGTTGTTAAATCTTCATTTATTCAGTCGTAGCAGATAGATCCATGACCAAAAATCAAGAGTTAACGCGCGAAGCAGCGCGACGTTGTTATTCGTTTACATGTTGGAGTCAAAAAAAGGGCAGATAGGAATGCGCAGAAAGTTTAAGTACCCAGAGAAAGAAATTTCCCCGGAAAAGAGTCGTGACTCGAAAGTCGTAGTGCGCTTATTACGATGGAAGTAGAAGTAATTAAAATGAGGTGTCGTTAACAATGATTTAAGAAAGTTAAAAAATTAAAATATCACAAACATATATTGATCTAAAAATTAAAATTAAAATCAAATTACATTATCAATAATCATAGAAATGAAATACAAATGATAGTTTGATTATAGACTGTTACTACTATGAAAAAGACTGTCCTAGAATTGGAATTACAACAATCAAATGCCAATCAGTCTTGGGAACTGATATGTGTCGCATTAATCTAGATTTGTGGCGCCATCCCTCTGCGAAAGCCAATTGTTCGAAAAACGAAAAAATAGGGGAATAAATTCCCAAAATCTTTTAAGATTAGAAGCGAGAAAGTGTATAGCTTATAACATACCAATTCAATAGTTATAAATATATATATTGATAAGGTAACTTTATTTTATTTTAATTTTTAGATTAATATATATATATATATATGAAAATATAACACAAGCTTTGATTATTTGAAATATTTGTATATATATATATCAAAACAAACTTAGAAACACAAGACAAAACTCAAAACAGTATATATATATATTATGGTTAAAATTAAAGTTTATGCAATTTTTAAAAATTCGATTCTTTGTTTTGTTTTAGAATTTAATGTTTTGACTTTTTATCTACAAAAGATATTATTACTATATATATATACACACACTAAAGATAATAATTGCTATATATATAATACGCGCCTAATTAAAATTGTCTTTCTATCTTTAATCGTAAGGGAGTCACGGGGAAATGAAAATTTCAACCTCTCCCACCATTTCCACACCCTTTGAGAAAAATCTATCTACAACTTAACTCACCTTGACGGTGAAAAACGTAATACAATTTACAACCGTTTCCTGTAGAACACACCTACTTTACTCACAACTACCTATGCGGGAGGACTTTGCCAGAAACGTGGATGTCCAACATAGATTATCCTGATTTTGAACCGAAACTACTACAGCATTTCAAAGCCAATTTCGTCACTTTGACTGAACTACAGGAGAAGGATTCTCATACACAGCTTTTTACATTCAATTTTGTAAGATTTTAATCACAAATATAAATTTAACCTATATTTTTAAATTTTACTTGCCTTGCCTATAAAAAATGATTTCTTCCCATTGCTTTCGATTTGGCACAGTGTGTCTCAAGAGGGCTCAATGCCCGTGTACAGTAACCAAATCCAATTCACAATATCGATGGGATATTATTGAAACCCTACTTAAACATTAGTTTTTTGACAAGCTGCTTCGCGATTCTAAGGCAAAATTTGAGAAGGGGTTTTTATTAGACAGTTTTAATAGTTAAAAGAATTGGTTTAAACTTTGAAAAATTGATATTAAAGGTTATATAACTTCTGTGTGCCAAATATGAGCAAAATAAAACGATTACAAATAAAAATAACATCGTAATCGCAATATTTGATGCATGTGCAATACATTCACTTTCTCGTCGACGTGAATGCCGTATAACATATAAGCAACTTGTGGAAGTATACCATTAAACAAAATTTTAAGATTACCTTTTTTCTCCCCTTCCAGGTTTACATTAATCAGCATTCCCAACATTATTGGTCCTGGTAGTGGTTCTAATGCGGCTATAGATTAGCATATCTAGCCAAATCCATGAGTAAAGGACTTCAAATAAAGAGGGAGTGTGACATTTTTCTGTTTGGTCAAAGCGAACGTGGAGCACCCACGTTGCACTTGAGGTAGAAGTCTGGCTTAGCTTATATATAAAGGGGAAGGTTCCCTTCCTGATTTTCCTTCGATCACAGCAAGCGATTTGTTGCTAAACCAGGCCAGATTTACGATGTTACGCTGATTCAATGAGAACCTTGCCCCACAACATCAGAGTTTTTGGATTTAAATATAGCTTTTATGTTTACATAAGAAATACAGACAAAAGAAATTTAAATTTTGCTATGAGGGACAGTTCCTTGTAGACAGTTTTGATCAAATGAAAAGAAAAAAAAGTGTTTAAGAAATATAAAATAAAGGTTTTTAATTAGTGAAAGAAGAGGATCAACGCCAAAGATGCCATAAAGAAAGTATTCTTTAATCGAAGAAGAGTTAGAACAAAATGTGAAGATTAGTTCTCGTAAATGATCGTGACTCGCACAGCATTTGTTGTTAAAGCGCGGGGGGGGGGGGCCCCGGGGTCCCCCGTCGGGGCAAATTTTTTTGTCTCTTCCACGCAACCGGCTATTTAACTAGTAGATAAATAAAGATCTAGTGAAAATTTGAGAGTTTCTTTATTACGTCCCTTCTCTTGTTCAGCAGGTCGTGCGACCTTGTCAGGGAAACCCTGACCTCCTCGGGTGGATTCTAACACCACTCCTCCTAAAGCGCAAATCGATCTACGTCTACGAGCTATTGAATAATTCTGGTTAAGAGCGCAACCTAAGCACAGAACCCATAGCCTTTTCCCTCCCATTCATATTTTTCACGCATGTCAAATCTTAACTCACTAGGCGACTGGTCGGCTGTTATCGATCTTTGAAACATTGGTTTTATGAATATTTAAGTAAATTAATAATTTAAGTATTTAATTTAAAAATTATCGCAATTATTCATTAACCAGGAAGATTCTTTAAAAAATATTTCATTTCTCTATTTACCACAAAAATGTGTTTTTAAATTTTGTTTATTCTCCACTCTTTTAAGCTATAAAACCCATAGCAAGTAACAGACTTAATTTTTTTCCATCTCTTATCTCACACAGATATAAATATGCAAGTAATACACAGTTATTTAAATATAAAATTCCTGAATTCAGTCGAAGAGAGGGTGTACTGTACACCTCAATAAAAGACACTTTAGACGCGAATAAAAGATACTGAACGATGGAATCCAAATGATTAAAGTTTCAGTACCGCTGATTTAAATTATACCATTGTTTAAGTATTTGATTTGCATTTTATATGAAAATATACGCAGAAAATACCAATGATAAAAATTGTATGAATTCCTTTTGTCATATATTTTTCCTAGGAAAAAACACAGCCTATTTCATAAAGTAAAGCCTAATTTCAAAAATCTGTGTATAGTTAGTGTCGCAGTTAAACTCTTAAAATCAAAAAATAATAAACTAATTTTTATGCACTTGAAAAAACATATTTCTACACTTTACTTTTTTTCTTTTCGCTGAACAGTAGTTAATTCTAAATGGGCAAAAAGCACGAAACTTTTATAATAATTCCAACGAATATTTACGCGTTTCAGAATGTAGCGTGATAGCTTTATTTTGTGAAAGTGGAAAACTTTCAGAAAACGCCCTGTGTATTCCGTACAGCTTGCATGAAGCGTAAATTTTATGAGAAAAAATTAAACGGGAAAGAAAGACTTCGTTACATTTTTAAATTCGTTCTCTTAAGTTGAAAAAATAACAAGAGCGCCACTTTCAATAGAAATGAAAACAGACGTTTGATGGGAGAAAATCGCCTGGAAAAAAGAATTTTTGGAAGTGAAAAGAGCCGAGGGGGAATTGAATCGTTTACTTTTCTTTTTTTTTTACTGATCTCTTTAACTTCAAATAAAATATCAGAGTTGATGTGATTTGTTATTGGTGCACATGCTGTTTTTGTACTGATAAAGCATTTCAGTGAAACGATAAATTTTATAGAAATTCTTGCAGAAAATATAATTACAAGTTGACCTGTTTAGATATTATTTAAACTTTTTTACACAAGTTTTGTTCATTTTCTCTAAACACTCTTTTTAAGAATTCTAAGAACATGAAACAAGATTTTGAAGTCGTGCTTTTTTATTTTATTGGAATAATATTTCATACACATACAATGGGGTATGGATAATTCAGAATAATCTAGGAGAAAATAACCACTAATTACAATACAAGCAAACATATTGGGTCTAAAAAAATATCCGCTCAATACAAGGCATCATATAAAATGAATCATGCTTCGCAACCAAATTATTATATGTGGAGAAAAGACATATGTTGACTTAACTATTCATACAGTGCACAAAGTAAGTCGTGTTTTTATTTTAGTTATGCAATTTTAAGATCGAATGCATAACAACCTGAAATTGAGATGAATTGTTTCCATAGTGTAGACCGAAACTTGTACTATGTTAATATTTTAATATATGCGGGTTGTAACCAATATTTTTGATGTTTTTGAAATAATTTATTTGTTTTTTTAACTAATAATTTTTTCTAAACTTCTTATACACTAATTCGCAACATTTCTTTGCTTCTCAAATTGTATCTTTTGAGGTGATAACCGATTTCTTCTGACAAATGCTCGATTGGATTTAAGTTGAGTGACTATGGATAAGACTTAATGATTGTGGCCCTTTGTATAGCAACAGTATTTGTTTATAGGAAAAGTACTTTATATTTAGATAGATTAGATAACAATAGTATTTTGTATTTATAACAATAGTATTTTTTGGAATTGCTTAATTCTTTAAAATCCTGAATCCCCATACACGCAATTATTCATGGGTTGTATTTCGGGAATATCTTCATTTTAATTTTTAACTAATTTGAAGATATTTTTTCTTCTTTTCTCATTAGTGAGTTCTGATGTGACGGCAGTACACACACATTTCCGATATTTTCATTTTTCTTTTCAGTCTTTTCATTTGCTACTATAAACAAGCATTAAAAAGGGATACTTGAGCTCAGAAAAGAGGAACAATCGCACTAACTTTATGCAAAAATTCAAATCTCAGGCATTCTATGTATTGACTTTTAAGCATGAAAACTGTCTCTTTCACCATAGTATATTTAGAATGTTTACGACTGAAAGATTATGTAAAAGTTGTTCAAAGTACCAGAAATACCAGATATAAGAAAAATTGAATTTGTTACGGCCCATTATGAAACCAACGAGAAAAGTAGTTGCTGTGTGCTATTTGATTGATATGATGTGCTTTTCTCAACTGACATGCATTTTGTAAAAACTCGGGATTTGCTAGGGACAGAATTCATAATTTTCAGTAATGGTCATATCCCAAAAAATGACAAGTCGGTACTTTGCTCTTTAAAGAACAAGACGGTTACTGGGGACAAACAGCATAATTTTCAATAATGATTAGATCACAAAAATGACTCTTGATCGCTACTCCAGTCTAAAGAATACGAGGGTTATTTGAGACAGATCTCGTGATTTTCAATCGTCATATAAAAAGAAATGAACACTTGATCGGTACTCCACTCTAAAGACACGAGGATTAATGAGTAAAGACCTCCTGATTTTTAATAATGGTCAGATCACAAAAATAACACTTGATCTGTACTCTAGCCTTCAAAGTTCTCACCTACAGTCAAGGGGTGTTTGACTCCCAATAGGTATCAAAATAAGTCACGTGGATTCCAGGCTCGAACCCAGGTGTCGTCATCGTCATCTGACCACGGTTCAAAATTACGAGGTCCGTCCCAAATTAGCCTTATTGTTGCTTCAAAACGGGACGTAATTAATATAACTAAACTAACCAGGCGTTAACCTGCGAGCCTTCGAGCACGAAGCAACGTTTTTCACCTTCCTTCTACAATTGTTTTACTTACATTTTGAAAACCATGTTTAATAATACTTTGAATTTTAGCTTGAAAGGATTAGTTTATGATAAAATGCGTAGTGTAATAGAATTCTTAAAAGAGTATAATAGATATTCGTTCACTTGATGTTGTTGGAGTTTTATGTCACAAGGATCAGATTTCCATTGGTGGCCATTCTGCTTCAATGGAGAATATTAAAAGCAAGTGGAAGATATGATAAAACATAGAAGCAAATAGTAAAATCTAAGAAGTCATCACGTCGAAATATGTCTTCTCGAAAGATTAAGTACAATTCTGAAAAAAAAACAACAACATAATGGTAAGCAAATCCGAACCTACGTGAAACAATAAAATAGTTAAAATAGCCGGTGGATTTTAAATTTTTCGATGGAGATATTTTTCCATATGTCCGTTGCTTAAAATGGTGGAAAATAAAAAAAAATCCATAAAGGTTGTGATTGAACTCATTACAATCTGATGTCTTCTCTCAGTGACGATTCATCATTTTGAAGTTTCTTGATTTCGATATTTAAAATAATATCTACATATCTATATCTATATTGTAAAAGAACTCAGATTAATTTCTCGGAAAAAATCAACTTATAGAATTATATTTTTTACTTCTCGAAGCAACAAAATGTGCATTGAATAATTATGCATCTAATAACTTTTCCATGTGCAAAAAGTTAAAAAAAACTTGTACTTGGCTAAACTGGTGAAACTTCTTAAAATCAGTATGGCCTATGCCCGTTCACTCGAAATTGTATAACTGTTGAAGATTTTAAGAAGTTAAAGCTACTCTGGCCACATAATCTAAACAAGAAAACATTCTCTATGTGATACAAATGCTGGAATAACCCTCTGACTGCCGATTTTTTTAAAATCGTTATTTAAATTCAACGTTGATAAATATACTCAAATACCGTTTAAACAAGCGAATTGTTATTTATGTGCAAGGCTTTATTAGCATAATATGATTCGACGCTGTAATAATTCTGCGTAAACGCAATAGCTTTTCGAAAATCACAGGATGTAGCAGAAAATAGACTTTCTTTCCACTCGCTGAAATCGCGGAATAAGCAGAGGGTTAGAGGCAAACTGGCAGATAGCGAATGGATTTCAAGAGCACACTATAACATAATGAACCAAATTAAAATATACAAACAAATTTGCATATAATCTGAAAAGCATTTTAAGAAGAAAAAATTAATTTATAGCTATGAGACGATGAAATATCACTTAATAGATTAATATGAAGCATTCCAAAAGCCACAACCAATTTCATCATTTAAGGAATTTTCTTCATAGAAAGGGAAAACGAAACATGGCGACTGATTTGAGTCATTCTAAACGATTCAGTATCTCGGGAATTAACTTCAGCTCAACAATACAAACCTCGAGCGACTCTGTTTAATTTACATTCTTCTCTCGTAACGTGAAGACTATCTAGCCTTAAACCAGATTTCTTTTACTGAATTCTCGTGACTACTAGCAGAAAAGCTTGGTTGAAAGACGTAGTGTTAAATACGCATTCGTGATGAAAAGGAAGTTAGATAAATAGTTATCAAACCTGCTCACACAACACACGTGTAAAAATATCTCAAAAATTTCCATTTTCAGCTTAAGGAGCTTCTTGGCATCTTTTGTCGACAGCAGCGCTATTGCATTAAAAATGTTCACAAAGTTCGTGTTTCATTTCCAGAGCTGTAAGTTAATATGTAATAGAAAGAATTTTTGTAAGGATAAGGAAGATGTATGACCCATTTTTCCTCCTCGTTTTGAAAATTTCCATTTTAAAAAATTTAACTTAACCCCTTCTTGGTCAGCATCGTACGTCATACAATCGGCGTCGCATATCATGCGACGAAGAGAAAAATGGCATAGTTGGAAGTGAATTCGTCGCTATTTACGAGTCTCGTTATATTCCGAGATTATTTTTCATATTTCTGAATAAGTAATAAAATAATTGGCAATAAATGATTTCAATGTGGTTTTTATGCTCTGATGGTCAAGAAAGATTGTAAAGCTGTTTTCATGGTAAGGTTGTAAAACCATTTTTTTAAAAAAACGATTTTTAGATATCATTAATAATTCTTTTCATACAGATATTTATCTTAAATACCTTAAAGCGATAGATTTGTAAAATATATTATCAGAGAGCATTTTGTTTTAATTTAAAACTTGAGTGCATTGCAGAGAAAATTGGAGATCAGTGAACGGGATATCACATGTATGATCATTAGTAGGCCAAACAAAAACTGCTTACTGACCAAAATATTTTGCATTTTCGAATTCAGGATAGAACATGTATTAATTTTCAGCAATTAAAAAAAGTATGCTTTTTTTGGGGTCGGAAATTAAGAAGTAGGGAGTAAAAATGTTTCAGAAAGGGTTAAAAATAATTTATACTTCATGATTAATGATAATCCATCGTTTCTTTAGAAAGGCTTATAATTGAGAAAACTGTTATCTTTACATTTTTTCATCCGCATGGTTATGGAAATCCAGTTGTGTTTGACAAGGTTTTAAACCTTCTTTGGACAACAGTGGTAAATTTTAGCATAGCCAAACAAAGAACAATTTACTTTCTCATCAATTGAAACCATTAGTCAAAAACGGTTCTTTGTAAAAATATATAACTTCTAAGTAAAATTTCTAAAGAAAAAAAGCTTAATACATCAAACTTTTAAATCTTTTCTACGAATTCTTTCTATTGCATTTACTCACCATGTTGCAACTATTTTAAGTTGCCAAGGGATTTTATGAAAATTTAGTATTGCAAGCATTAAATATTTTAAATTTATAATCTTTCTAATAATGACTTTTTATTCAGTATGACGAAAAAGTAACTACGATTTTAGAAAGTCCTTTTGTAAAACTAGGTTTTAAAAGTAAATTTTAGAGTATTTTATTGTTAAGCTCGCCAGAAAATTCTCTGAAAGATGTTCTCATAAACTTCATAAAAAGTATTAAAAATATATGGAATGAATATTTATGAATTCTTGGTGCATTCTTGCAGCACGTCTAGGAATGTAACAAGTATTTTTCAAATAATTTTGCATTCACATATTTGTTAAACTTAGTCGTTAACCCCTTTGCGTTACGTTTTTATTTAACCTCCCAATTAGATACCCCACTACCCATTTGATAATTTTTTTATTATTTCAATCCATTTAAGATGTTAAAGGATACTTGAGACATTTAAACGTGACCAGGTGATTTTTGTATTTAAAATTGTTGCATTGACTTAATTACGGATTTAAATAGCGTACTGGCACAGAAGAGACGAACGTATGACATGCGACGCCGACCAAGAAAGGATTGATACGATTTTATATAATTCGGAAGCTAAGAAAAAATTATATACTGAAAATTCTAAATAAATTATTTTTTTATGCTATTGCCTTGTGTCTTAAGTTTTTAGTTTTTTTATTACAGTAAATTAATTTATAACTTAAAAGTTATACATTTGATTGTTTATATAACATTTAATCGATAAAATTTAATTGTCAATATTATGTGATTTTTATATTTCAACCAAAATAGCTTGGATTTAATAAACCATTTGATTAAAAAACTATAATAAAATTAAACTTGAGAAATTTCTGGATGATGATTTTATTTAGGGACGTGAAAAGGTGAAAGTATGCGCATTTTCCCTTTAAAAAACTAAAGAATTCAAGATTATAAAGCATTAATGATGTTTTCAGTTGTTGGTAATATGCGCTTTTGAATCTCGAATCTTAACCACTAGACAAAAGGAATTCCCATGGACCGGAGATAGATACTGACTTATATGCATCGCAGAATAAGATGGCGCAGCACGGTGCATTACAGGAGCAACACCCAGCTTGTTTGATATTATCTGAATATCAAGGAAGTGATAATTGTGCACTTCCGTGTGCTGCGTGCATATGAGCAGATTGCTGCCCACAGTGTTTGTGCGCAGACACGAGCAGGCTTTGTGCTATGAAATGTGTCATAGACTTTTGAAATGTGAGAGCTGCTGGCTGTAGGATTTGTAGTGCTGCCCTCTGTGGGATGTAGCAGAAGAATGAATTGATGTGATTAGTGGTGTTTTCATCTATTAGTTGGACTGAAAATAGTTGTTGCGTGTTCGTTGCCTGCGAGTCACCACTTTGACAGTACTTAGATTTGAACCTAGGACCTTCGGGTCCCGAGTCGAGCATCTTAACCACTAGACAAAAGGAATTATCACTGTCCGGAGGCAGATACTGACTTATATGCATCAAAGAATACGATGGCGCAGCACGGTGCACTATAAGTTTTAAACAACGTCCTCTCGGCGTAACGAAGAATCACATTAAGAAGGAGAAAAAGTAAGAACAAAAATTAACATACAATGTATACGGAAAAAGTCTGTAATGAATGTCTTAAAGACTGATGGTCGCGACTAAAGTTTTCCTTAGGTTTTGTTAATACCATGCCACCATTCATGTAGTATCTTCAGAATGTTCATAATTTATGCCAAGGATCTTGTCTTGAACAATATTTTCGCACCAGGTCGAAAAGTCTCCAACACTGGGCTTAGTAAAATGGAAGTTTTTGTTACAAGATAGTCTGTTACGTCTACCTTTATCTGCGCAGACGCAACGAACATAATCCAAACTTATGAAGATAGGTCACAAAAGAAACATGCCTTGTGATGAATTGATTGATTTTTGAATTGAACGAAGCTTGGTTAATGTTGACTTGGGGTTTGATTAAGAAAGTTTGACGTCCCATTTTCGAAAGCCTCCATATATCCTGCCAAATTTCAAAGAAACACGGATGAAAAAATTATATGGAACTTCTCAATCGTTCATGCTATATCCTTAACACCAAATTTAAAAGATTTGGTCAGGCACTGAAACTCGTATTTTTGGAAAACGGCATCTGGTCGGTCTTCCTGTTTTCTGGAATCTTATTATGTCACCAGCTTTCTCGAGACCTTTCTACATTGCTCATTATGTGGTGCGTATGCTTGTTGTAGATGAAGTTAATTTTAAAAATCTGATTCACTAAAAGGAATGAGATGGGGAAGATTTGAAATGAGATTGAGAAAAAATAAACACGAATAAGCATATTGAAAATACAATGATTGTGAGTAATAAAGACTTAATTAAAATTTTAGGCTTGGAAGGAAAAATGTATGGCATTGCGAAGGAGGTTATCACTGGGGTTTAAGAGAATTAGATCATTTAATAGGTTTCTCCGGGAAACGGAAGTCTTCAGACATCTTCCTTGCAGTACTGTAGAGACAGTTTTCAAGAATTATTGTGGCAATATTAAAAACGTCTTAAATATTAAATGAAAAAATTTAAGTGAGTTTCCACGTTTTACTTGTAACCATGCCCTCTTGCTTTTTGACATTGGCGACTTGGCATCCTTTGGCGGCGTGAAGGAGTACCGGCAACTGTATTTCAACCAAATGGCATTTTTAGCATACAACCTTCTGCAGTTTGAGACACGACATATGTTCAAGATATATGATTTCACAACTTAGTATATCTCAAAATTCAAATTTGTGTGTCATATTGAATACAATAATAAGATAGAAAAATCGCTAACGCTATGTCTTTTATATAAACTTTTCATAAAAAAGATATCTCGTGCTCTGAATTAGTGAATTTTATTTCCCTTAACCCATTAAGATACATCAACCTATTTATAGAACAGTTACATTTCACTTTCGTGGCTAAACCAATTGAATGCCATTGTTTGATTTTTGCTTTGTTTAGCAATTCAATAGATATTCCCAAACTGCAAAAAAATTTCAAAAATATATATCAGCAGTTAGTCAGATATTGATATCAAAATGTCACCATTTTGAAAAGTTTCGATTTTTCTTTTGATTCATTTGAGAGGTAATAAAAGGAATTGGAAAGAGTAATCTTTATTTTTCTTTTGATATTTTAAAATAGTTTTAAAATATTTAATATTTATGAAAAAAAATTTTAAAGGATTTTTTATTGACTTTTTAAATTTTTTTTCTAAAACAAATAAATAATAATAAAAAACAAAAATGTTTTTTTGGAATTTTATTTTACTTCACATTTATTTTAATTTTGATGTTTTAAATATAATTTAATAGAAATTTATAGAAATATATGCTTTAAATTAATTTGGGGGTTAACGGGTTAAGGTTGCTGTCATAATACACTGGTGAAATAAATTAAGAGAATTTGCATATTCTATCGAATTTCATGAAAAGAACTGAACTGAATGTAAAACCACTGTTTCTAGACGAAAATGCAAATCTTGTACGTCAAATACGTAAGCGTACACGTGTGTGTAGGCGGAGCTAGTAGAGAAACAGGCTTGATAAGCGCGCGTAAGGTAAAACGCATTTCGTTCGCTAGCACATCTCGGCGAATTTCTTGGTGTTATTTTGCAGCAATCGGTAAAATTCAAATTGTAACAGTAAAAATGAGCAACCACCAACGTTTAGATGATGGAATGAGATGGAGAATTGTGGGGAGGCTAGAAGCAGGCCAATCTCAAGTCCAGATTTCTATAGAGTTCAATTTAACGCCCAGCGTCGTGTGTAACTTATGGAAACAGTTCCAGGATACCGGATCCATCAAGAGAAAGGCTGTGCAAGGTCGTCCAAGAGCCACCACGGCCACAGAAGATCGTTATTTGTCCATTATAGCGAGGCGTAACAGGGGTGCTACAGCTTCTCAGCTCTCCTGTGACTTGTTTGCAGCCACCGGAACCCGTGTATCAAGAGTGGCTGTTTCCAAAAGACTTCATGAGATAGGGTTGTTTGCAAGAAGACCTGCTGTTTGCGTCCTGCTCACTTCTACGAACAGGAGAGTCCGTTTAGCATGGTGCAGAGAGCATAGAGATTGGAGTATGGATCAATGGGTGACCGTTCTCTTCACTGATGAGTCCCGGTTCCGCCTAAACACCGATTCTCGCCGTACGTTCCATTATAGCGAGAACCAGGGACCCACTACCTAACCTTCAATGTCCGCGAAATCGACCATTATGGCGGAGGGGGTTTAATGGTCTGTGCAGGCATCATGTTGGATGTCCGAACACCTCTCCATGTCTTTGAAAGAGTCACTGTGACTGGTGTGAGGTATAGGGATGAGATCTTGGAGCCCTATGTTCACCTTTTCAGGGGTGCAGTTGGCCCTGAGTTCATTTCAGTGGACGATAATGCAAGGCCACATGGAGCTCTTCTGGTCGATGAATTTCTAGAGAGTGAGGATATTCGCCGGATGGATTGGCCAGCCAGATCTCCAGACCTCAACCCTATACAGCATATCTGGAACGCTTTGGGGAGGGCAATTACAACTCGCAACCCCCCTCCGAGAACCATCCAGGAAATGAAAGCAGTGTTGCTGAACGAGAGGGACCAATTTCCACAGGAAATGATAAACTGCCTTATTTCAAGTATGAAGTCACGCTGCAAGGCCTGTATATCTGTAAGAGGGGACCATACCCCTATTAACCCTTTTTTTTTGTTTATTCTGCAACCGCTGTTTCATAACTTCAGACTCCAACGAGTGTTACGCACGATCATGAGTGTGTATTACAATTGTTGAATAGTTATTTGTTTTGTATTGTATCAATGTATGTACACATCAAATTTCATTAAAATCGATCCAGTAGTTCTAGTGATAATCGACCAAGTCTGAAAATTCTCTTAATTTTTTACATCTGTGTATATTGCTGATCACTCGGTAGCAATTTCTGAAATATTTGGAGAAAAAACCAGTAAGCACATTTGAAATGAAAAACAAGCTTAGATACATTAACTGTACAAAGTAATCTATCTAAGATTATACATTATCTACCTATATAAACAAGACAAAAAAAACTGATGTTTAATTCTGTTGAAATGAATAAGGGGGAATAACATGCAATGATAAAATAAATTGCTCATAATAACTGTAACAATTTAATGCCAACATTTTTAGTTTAGGCAATCTTTTTAATGAGTTACATACCAGCTAATAAGACATGTCGAGCAAAAAAGAATTATTTGCAAAATTTTCATTGGGGAGGTTTTTTTTTATTTTTTTAATGAAGGCATTTTCCTAGAAAATTGAAATTTAGTTTTTACTCTTGTAACAGTAGGAAATTAAATTTCTTAGATTTGAAGATTCGTTTTGTTAATAAATCTCTATACAGGGTTTTCAGAAAGGTCTTTTAGAAATTAAGTGAAGGTCAGGATATAGAAACAAGCCAGTTTTGAAATAGAACATGGTGTAAGAATATGTCATGTTGTCATGGATAATAACAATACAAGTTATACGCAGCATGTCAGACACGATAATGGCAAGCAGTATATTGTATCAATAACAAACGTTTGAAATACTTAAATAAGTGTTCAAAGGACATATCTTCTGGATTAATACGCGATTTGCATGTTGTTATTATTGCTACTGTGATTTGTGGTATTGAAATTTGTATTCCATTCAACCTGTGTAGTAAATTTCATATGGTGTATCCTTTTATTTTACTTAATTATTGACATACCGATTCTCTGTAGAAGCACCCCCTTTGCCTTTCCGACCCCATGTTCTATTCCAAAAATGATTTATTTCTGTATGTCTGACCTCCCCTTAAAGTTTGTAAACGATCTTCCTGAATACCCTGCATATATAAGTTACAGTTATAATGTTTTAAAGCATTTTGAGGAAACGGAAATTAAAAATCTAACTTTCTATGGAGATTAGGTTTCGCATGAGACCCTTATTAGTCTCGTAAAGATTAATTCACACAGGCGCGCACGCACACGCACACACATAACACCACAGCATACCCCCGAACTCGGCGCCTAAACGGCACCCTGTCGGTTGGATGAGTATGTGTGAAACTTTATTGTAAAGCAAAAAAAAAAAAAAAATTTACAACATTAGGATATAAATACACTTGAAAGGGAACATAATTACATGAACAAAGAAGAATAAAAAACACAGTGAGGATTACGATCCGAGTATTATAATAGAAATTTACAAGGGGAGTTAACAAATTTGAGTGCAGTGAAAGGGTTGAATGTTTCATTTAGTTACATTTTTTCATACAGTTGGAGCTCCATGATTCGGGGCTGTTAGTGTTGTTCGATGCGACGAAGAAGAAGAATTGAATAATGTAACACAACCGGTTATATGATGAAAATTGTCGCAACCATCCTAAAAATCGTGGGACTGGTTTTTGTTCTCTCTTGATATTTATACTGAGGGATCGCTGGAATTGTTACTCAAGGGTTGGTGGTGATGTGAAGGGTGAATTTTTCGAATGAATTACGGAAGAATTGGTGGTGGCTGGTTGATGTTTTTAAGTTAGTGTGCTCTGCTTCTCAACTGGGAATTCTTCGGACTTCTGGTTCTAGGAGGTGAATCTTTGGGAGTATCTATTTCTAGGCAGGAGTATGTGACGGTGTTGTATTTTGACTTTTGATTAGGTCTTCGTTAGTCGCCAGGAATGTGATTAAGTTATCTATATTTCGTCTTAAGAGTTTTCTGGATAGGGCGCTCTTCCACCAATGGACTATGAATTGTGGGCTTGGTTCCTTGTGGTGATAAGATAAAGTGAGTGGACATCTCGTTGCATAGTGAAGGGGATTTCCTATTTCCCCACATCCGCAGTAGTCTGTAGAGTGGAGACCGAATCTCTTGAGGTAGCTGGGGAAGAGCCCATGGCCAGTGGCGAATTGGATGCATTCTCTGGACCAGTGCAGCTGTTTGTTAGATATTTTCGGTATAATGCTGTAGACCGATCTGCCAGTCTCACAATTGTCCCACTCAGCTTGCTAACGCGAGAGTGAGAGCTGTAGAAGTTGTTTCTTTAGGAAACTTTTTGGGAATGGAAGGCTGGCTGGAATTCCATCCGTGGTTGCCTCCTTCGCAAGGGTATCTGCTATTTCATTGCCTTTTATGCCTATGTGTGCTTTAACCCAGCCGAGCCTGATTCTGGCATTTTCCAGAAGGGTCATTTGTGCCTCTTGAGTGATTTTGCACTTTACGTTAAAGGATTTAAGAGCTTGGAGGCTAGACTCGCTGTCGCTCCAGATGTTGACATCTTCGTTTGCAGTGTTGGCCCACTCGATGGCTGCTTTGAGGGCTAGCATTTCTGCTTGGAACACAGTGTTGGCTGGGCTCAGCTTGGCCTTCCAGGTTTTAGTGATAGCTTCATTTGCAATGACACAGAAAGCGCTGCCCGTTTGATCGTTTATCTTTGAGCCATCTGTGTACACTTCAATTGGCGTTCTATTGGAAGGAACTTGTCCCCCATGTGTGATTCTATCTTCCAGGCTAAAAAGTGCAGGGTGTATTGTTGATGGTGGTGATGGCTGCTCATAGCTTTCATGGTCAAAATGGGTACCTTCGTAATCGCAATTTCTACCCAGGCGGCCTACCCTTACCAGTGTTGACTGCATTTTGGCTTTAATGTGAAGAGGCATCAGGCCTTCGATGACCTGGAGAGCCGCCGTTGGGGTGGTGTTGTACGCTCCTGTGATATTGAGCAGAAACTTTCTTTGGATAGAAGACAGGAGTCTCTGTTGTCTGGCAGTGATGTTGTAGGCCCATGCTGCTGAGGCATAGAGAATGACCTTTTCCACCACCGTAAGATACAGCTGTCTTCTGATGTTTTTACTGAGTCCCCAGCTTGTACCGGCTACATTCTTGAGCCCTTGGTGAAGGATTAAAGACTTGTTCTTTATTGCTGATAGGTGAGCCGCGAAGTTAAGCTTATCGTCAATTAATACTCCCAAATATTTTATTACTGATGCTCTTTTTATGTTGTTTTGTCCCCATTTAATTCCTGAGTACCATATTGGTCCTAATCTATTTTTGTTTATATGGAGATAATAAGTTTTGTCCAGTGAAATTTCAAGTTTGTGCTTGTCGGTCCATGTCTTGAAGGTTTGTAATGCTTTATTGGCAAGATTTTTGACTTCTTCTTTTGACCCGGCATTGACCAAAAAGACGAAATCATCTGCAAATGCCTGCAGGTGCACCCCTTGAGGCCAGTCTTGCTGGAGCACTTCGTCGGCCACCAGGTTCCAGAAAGCAGGTCCTGTGCAAGAGCCTTGGGGGCAACCTTGTTGCTGATTCCATGTTGCTGGGCCTTGTGAGGTGTTTATTGCAACTTTCCTATTGGAAAGAATATCTATAAGGGTCTCGAGGGTGTTGCTATGGTACTTCAGGTTGTCGAGGCTGTTTTTAATCGAGGTGTATTGCAAGTGGTCAAATGCCCCTTTGATGTCCAAGGATATCATCAGGGCATGTTGGTTGCTGTTCTTCGCTGAATTTATCTTATCGAGGAGGTCAAGAATTGCTTCTTCAGTAGATCTATTGGTTCTGAAGCCGTACTGGTTTGGATGTTGAAGGTTATTTTTTCTGAGGTGGTGGTTGAGTCTTTCCAAAAGCAATTTCTCCAGTATTTTGCCCAAAGTTGGAAGGAGGGAAACTGGGCGGTAGGATTTAATGTCCGATTTGTTTTTCCCCTTTTTTTTTAAGAAAAGGACTATAACTCCAGTTTTCAGTGGGTTAGGGAAGCATTGGAGTGACAGACATTTGTTGTAAAATGTGATGAGAATATCTGGGTTGGTTCTGAAGATGGTTTTGAGTACAATGAAGTCTATTCCGTCATAACCAGGTGCTTTTTTAATTGGAACTTTTTGCATGATGCGGGCTATTTCGTTGTTAGTAAAGGCTTCTTTTCTGGCTGTTTGGTTCTGAGGCTGGCGTTGGAAGGGGGTAGGGATTTGTGGGTAGAGCTCTTGAAGAATTCTGTTTGCGAAGGACAGGGAGTCACCTTCTTCCGGCTAGTCCATAATCTTGAAAAGGTCTGATGGGGGAAGATTGTCTTTGACTATGGCTTTATATGGGATTCCGTATGGATTTTTCGTCTGCGTGCAGAAATTTTTCAGGTATGTTCGTTTGGCTCTGAGAGACAGTTTCTTGTAGAGAGCTTGCTTTCGGCTGAAGAGGAGTTGATATCTCGTTTGTTCCATGCCTGTGGTGTTGTTGGCCCTCTTTTGAACCGCTCGCATCTCTTTCTTTTTAATGTCTAGCTCTTGTGTCCACCAGGTGACCTTCGTAGATTGTTTGACTTTTTTCAGTTTGTAGGCTTTCTGGCAGCAGCGAAAGATCGCTCTTTGAAGGAGGCTGGTTGTCTCATCCAGCTGCTCCCTTGTGTTGCAATCATGTAATTGTTGTTGGATTTGGGGGAATTTCTTTCTTGAAGTGCATCGAAAATTTTCAGTGGCCTCCGTATGTGGTTTTGAATCTGGTGTACGTGTGGTTTTGTACACTGATTCCCAATTGAGTATGGATATATTTATGGTCACTCGAACTAAGTTCATCCCTGACTTTCCAAGATGCAGTTCTAGCCAGTTGGACTCCTTTGACCAGTGTTAGGTCGGGCCATCCCTTTGCATTCCGATGCTGGAAGGTTGGCTCTGAGTTTTTCTCATTTAACAAGTGCAGGTTGAGGCCAGAGATGAGGTCTTCCATAATGTTTCCTCTGGGGCTATTGTTCGCATAACCCCACAGTGTGCTTGGAGCATTCATGTCTGCCCCGATTAGTGCTTGCTCTGGACCAATTTTTGTTAAAAGATTTGCCAGATCTTGGGCAATGTCCTGCAGCTCTGCATATGGGGAGGAGTAGGCTGAGATCAGATTGACAGGGCCTGTAATTGTTTGTATTTTAATTGCTGTTAAGTTAGTTGTGGAGCAGATGAAAATTGTGTTATTTGTAGATGGCAGCGAGATGATTCCAGCTTTGTTGTTACTTGAGAGCCACTGGTGCCATTTTCTTGGGACACCAGCGATTTTACCTTCCTTTACATAAGGTTCTTGCACAAGGAAATGATTTATATTGATCTCCGATGCTAGTTTTTCTAGGTGAGCTTTTGCCACTTTACTTTTAGCTAGATTAATTTGTATTACATCTATTGCCGTTGTGGTTGTGCTGGACGTTGACCATGGCAAGTTTGAGTTCTTTTGTAGTCTGAACTGTTGAATGTTGTGGCTAGTTTGGTTTTTGTTGCTATTGGATTGGATGGAGGTGGGTTGAAGATAAAAAGTTTGAGCATAATCCATTAATAGTCTCTAGTGTCTTTGTAGAGGGCTACCTCTCCCAAATAGCAGGAGCAGCCGCTGTCGGATGTGTGGTGATAGGCAGGAAACCTTGTTCCGTGGAATTGGTTGTGCATAACACAATTGATGCAGACCACCTGAGGTGATCTGCACTTTCTAGTGGGATGGTGACCAGCACAGCTTCCGCAAGAAGGCCTATTGGAAGGGCAGTCTTTTGCCAGATGTCGGAAGCCTTGACAATTGTTACATCTCTTTATGTGGAAAAATTCCCGGACCTGGTGCATAGTCCAGTGGATTGGGAGTTTTCCTAACCTTTTCAACTTATGGAAGCTCTCACTTGGGGTTTCGAGAATCCAGTGAGCTGTACCTGGTTGCCGGCATGAGAGCTTGAACCTAATATTCAGCCTTTCCTTAATGTCTGCGTTAATCGCTAGGGCCTCCTGAACTTCGTCTTCAGTTGTTTCATCAGGCAGATTGTAAATTATAATGCTGGGGTGCCTTTTCCCAGGTTTTTTAGTTTCTATTGTGGACTTCAGCGTTTCTTTACTGTTAATAGCTTGAATAAACTCCTCAACGTCCTGGTCTCTTTCCAGCTGCACCGCCACACCCTTGTTTTTGATTTTCTGAACATCTTTAATCTTGGTTGAAGGCCTTGCTATTTCTCTTTTTAGAATCTCGATGACTTCTTCTTTTTCCGCTGATTTCATTGGGTATAGAAGCAAGGTTGGGGTTTTTTGCTTGCTTGATGTTTCTTGGTGACTTCTGCATATGTGGTGGATGGATTTGGGGATTTTCTCTGCAGCGAGGGAGGTGCTGGGGTGATTTGCTGTGATGCTGGTGAGTTGGATAAGATGCTTAATGCCGTTTCTGTTTGCTGTCCGGTAGATCTGGATTTCGGTGGTGGATTGGTTTGTTTGTTGTTTGAATGCAAATGTTTTACCTTGGTCTCCAGTTGGTCCATGATTGAGTTTGCGTCTTGCTGCAATGAGACTGGAAGGTGAGGCTTGGGAATAGAAGAGGATTTCTTTGGGACCGTCTGGCTATTAACTATAATTCTGAGGCTTTCCAGAAGTTTTATGAAAGATGTGTTATCATTGTGAGTGGCGGCAAAGGGGTCTGTTTTGTCAGAAGCTGACGAGATGGTGGATGAGGAAGAATTGTTTCTTTTTCTCCCTGCACTGGGGCTGCTTGTAACTTCCAGAGTCTTGGAACGATCTGGATCTTCTATCGAAGTGAGGGAATTGTTCTCATGGATTTTTAAAACATGAGTCATGATGGCACTAAAAAGTACTGACTAGCTAAAAATGCACTTATTGAAAGAAAAAGACTTACACAAAGCAGGCTGCAGGGGCAGTTATTCCCCATTTGCCTGACCTGGTGTTCTCAGTGCCGTGCAGGCAATGATACCAAAAGAACTACAAAACACAATCTTGGTTAGAAATATGAGGCAAAGAATTCACAGGAGAGAGTGATGTGGATTGGCATAAAAAGCAGCTGTTCGATGGTAGGGCTCATGGATTGAGAAACTGGAATTTTGAATTAAGGAGAAAAAAGGGTGTGTGGGTAACATACAAATGTGGAGAGCCTTTTTTTTAATTTTTAATATTAAAGAGACGCAGTTTTTAAAATTAATTAAGAGAACAGGATGGATGCGAATGAAGAGCTCTAAATTGGGAAGAGAACTTATGTCTAACTTTTATATTAATATTTAATTATTTAAAGCACCCTTAACCCAAAGACAAAAATAGAGCAAAAATTCTTATAGTTTAACACGCGCGCGCGCGCACGCACGCACGCACACACACACACA
>BGPR01004251.1:64284-94075 GCA_013235015.1 Araneus ventricosus | reverse complement strand
TTCATATGATTGCAAAGAACAAATGTAAGCTAACTGTTGGATTTACATTTTCTTAAGCACAAATTTGCAATAACTGTATGATCCTCTTACCATAAGGCCGCGGTGGCGTAGTGGTAAGGTCTCGGCTTCGAGGTCGGATGTTTTCAGGATCGAAACCGGATTTCATTAAAGGTCCGCCGTGTATGTATGGCTGGTTTACGTTAAATCTGAAGTCCTCGGTCTAGCGTCCTCCAACTGGTATGATGCGGAAGTTTGAATAGGCGATGCAAGCTCAGGTGCTACTTTTGTCATCTGACTGCGGTACAGATTTATGAGAACAGGCAGGTAACAACAATTAAGGTACAAATATGAAATCAGGCCCGAAATAACCCTCGTGTTTCTTTTAAACAAGATGCTGATATAATTAAACTAAACAAACTTTTAATATACGTCGCATTTTAATTTATTGCATTGATTATAACATATCTGAGTGATCCATTTTGAGAATGCTTTACTCCAATATATCCTAATGAGACCCAAAGGTATAATCTTCAACCAATTTTCTCAAAAATCGAAATTAATATACTTGATAGGATTATATAACAGTATATATGATTAATTTATTAATCATATATTAATTAATATGATTAATAAATAAATAAATAAATATAATTATCTAATATAATTAATTATACATAATTAATAGATGTCAGCAAGGGACCATCCAAAGCATTGGACAGCGAGATTTAAGGGCTATGAATGGAAAGAAACATTTTTTTTGGAAATAAAACACATTTGTCCATTAAAATGGATGCGGGGTCTCAAGAGGATAATCAACGACTTGGTGATCACTAACTGGACGAAAGCTGAGGTGCTCAAAAATGAACCGAGAGTTACTTTTGGCCCTGAAAAGCCTAGCAAAGATATTCATGAAGGAAGGTCTTCTTGCCAGAAAACTCGCGATTTTCCCCAGTTCACTTCAGTATAGCCAACATGGTGTAATATCATCAGTGGATTACACAGTTATTACTCTAGATTAATTGTATATGATCACTGTCTGGATAGAAGTTCGACTTCAAGTTGAAAAGCATCCCTATAAACATCTGATTTAATAATTCGATAAAAACCTATAGACAGATTTTTAGCTTCGAGTAAAATCTTAAGCACTGACCACCAAAAGCCTCTACACCAAAATAGTTTCGTTTACTTTTATTTATATTCAAGTCCGTTTTGAAGCAACTCAAGGACTATTTTGGAACGCATCTCATCATTTTGAACTCCTGTCAGATGACGAGGACGACACTTGAGACAGTGTGTCTTAGAATATGACGCCCAAACGATTAGTGGTTGTTGAACACATTGAATCCAAAAAAACCCTGCTTAGAATATGTGGTCACAAACACAGGCAAGAGTCGGTGATCAGACATTATCAGATGCAATCAGAGAGACACAGGATGTCTCTGAATTCCTGAGATAACTATCTTTGAGACTGCATCTGATTAAATTTAACTCAATTTTATCATTTTTTATTTCATGTTTTTGAAACTGCATCATTAAAATATTAAAAAAATTTTTAAGTTATTAGCCAGTAAGAAAAGGATGATCTCATTTTTCATCCTCCCCCGCCACACCAAGGTGAGAACATTTAGAGAATCATGATCAACTGAACTTGCACCAGAAAAAATGTCGGATCTTCAATGAAATTAAAGCTTGGACCCTCATTGCTCTGACCACAAAGCCACTTAGCCACCTGGCCACAGAGGCCCTGTATGCCTTCACCACCTGACGCATTCAAGAAATTTATCCAATAGAGTCATTTTACGTGAATCAAGTAGTAAATGTCACCTAACTGTCCGTTGTCTTAAGCTGTGACGCCATGCATCTTTTTTCACTTGGAAGATTCCTGAATAGACGAGTTTTCTGACTTGTTTATTTTGGTTTAACGGAAGGGACTTTTCCAGTAACCTTCCAATTTACGGGTCTATTCTGGTACCCCCTGTTGGGTTGGGAGATGTCCCTTTTTTCGCACGTTAACAACGGGAAAAGTGGCGTCTCTCAACCCAACCGGGGGTACCAGAATAGACCCCTTTAGCTATCGCCAAATCCAATTGGATTCCATATCAAGCGCCAAGTTCGAATCACTTTTTTCTTGAGTACACAAAGCGCCAAAAACAACGATAAAGAATAATTATGGCAACCTTTTCACAAAACTAAGCTCTTATTTTAAGTAAAAATTAAGAGCTACAACAATAGGAAAAAGGAATTTAATATTTTCAAGTATCCTTAAGCCATAACATTAGAAAACTCCATTTTAAACATAAATTAATATCTTCAAAAAGGTGTTGAAATTTTGAAGATTCCCATTGACTTAACATTATCATCAGAAGTTGATGGTCTGAGATGGAAGTCCTACTTTACTACAAGTAAAAAAACCAGAAAACTCGTTCATTAGAAGCACTGAATTACAGAATTAAATTGCGCTTATGATATTCATCTCTCGAGCTACTTCTTAATCGGAGATGAACTCAAGATCATTTGTTGTAGACTCGAACCTTGATGTGATTGATTACAATATGGGAGAAAGAAACCATCCATATAAAACATTATCCTGTTTATTTGCTACATTTCACTCTATTACTTTTTAAATCAACTCTAAATGGCTAATGCATATAAAGATCGGAGTAAACTTTCATACCGTCCTGGAGTTTTATCTGATAGTATCAGGCTTTTCGGGAGAAGTTTGAAAGGGGGGAGGGAGAAAATCGAAGATGACGTGTTCGCTCATCTGCTTTAAAAGAACTATTTTGGGTCGTGTGCCTGGCATTTTTGCCTTTGTATTGAGCGAGCCAAGTGATGAAGATTTTAGCTCTGGGCAGAAATTCTGAAAATCTCGATGAAACGTGCATTTTTATCAAAAGGATAGAATGCACATTAGAGCTATAGCGGGAGTTGATTTTGTTCCTTCCTGCCGCTAAAAGACACTGTATTTTTTTAAAATTTGTGAAGGACAGATGTTGATCTGTTACGTGTTAGTTTATCTACTACAAGCCTGCAGTTTGATTTGTGCCTGGCATTTTTGACAAGTATCGGTTGGCGATGAAAATATGAGTGTTGGGCACTGCAGGTCTGAAACAAGTGTTATGCATTTTACTTTAGTAGGGTAGAAAGCATATTAAAGCTGTAAAAAGAGACAGTTGCTCTTGAGTTTTGCCTCTGAAGTAAATTGCGTCTTTCAGGGATTACATTGGCCTCCTACGACCAACTCCAGCCACCACCTGTCAAAATCAAGGTTGACACGTCTTTCCTGTCGATGACCTTGGACAACTCGTATCGGAATGTGGCAAGTTAGACTTCGGAAATGTTTTTAATAAATGCATGCTTACTGAATTGTGTGTTTATTTTTCAACGAGATTTGATTGCTATAACTGACTTTGAGTATTACTTTTGAGGCATTATTTTGGGATATCTGAAGGTGGGGTCTTGCTGGAGTCTTTAAGATTTTGCAGAGACAGTCGCAATTTTATTGTAAGGAAAACGAAAAATTTCGTGTGATTTACTTAATTTCAAATAAAGAACTAAAGTGGTATTTAAATTTTAAGATGCGTGATCTCTTCTAAAATATATTTATGCCGATTGTTGACCTATGAAATGTCGTAACGTCCTATGTTTGAAGCCATTCTGATGTATACTTTCTTCGTTATATTCGACATTACAATGGCAGTTATCACAAAGTGAGGGTGTGGTACCGCGAAAACCTATTCAGCGACAATAATTTATAACGAATAGAAATGTTTATTGAGACTGATAACTTTGCTCTTATCTTCAGTTATTCTTTGTACTTATTTATAGAAAGAGTTGAATTCAGATTTGCAAAGTGAATTAAATACTTTCGTAAATAGTGCCTATGCCTGGTGGATGCATCTCGTAGTTGAATTAGTAGGTAGGCTGTAAGAATTGCAACTATACAACATATATGAATTTTATTAAAAACCTGTAAGTTTTGTTAACCTGTTAAAATCTGTCTGTAATTTAAAAGTTCGCATTGGATTTTGCACTTTTTAAACTTTGTGTGGAGCGCACTGGAGCATTGTTGGGTAGCATTCCGTATTGCTGATATGGTCATCATTCATTGTTTTGTCTGAGAACGGCTGGTAGAAAAGACTGATGTGGAAACTTGTTTTCTCTTGAGCGCTCACAATGCATATCGAACAGTTTGCAAAAATTACGGGATATTTCAAAATGGATATGAAGACATAAAAATGCATTTGATTTATTTTTATTAAACAAGAACATCAGAAAAGCAACCTATAAGAAAGTAGTTCGATTAGTAATAGGGGAACTGTCTGGAAAACCGCACAATACCTCTTGAACTGAAAGTTATGCTAAAGCAAGAGTGGCAGAGGGGCAATAAATGCTGGGTAGTGGATTCAGTATATTTTGTGGGACCCTTTCAAAATCACCGAATGATGAACTATGGACAAGATCTGTTCATGACCCATCACTCTTGGTGACTTTGGCAGTCTTGGGTGACCATGCATCCTACTGAACAGTCGGTGTGACACTCGTGCAGCTTTACATGCTTCTGCTCACTCCAAAAATATAACGATAGCTTGCATCTCACTTGCATAATCGAATAACTTTCCTTGAATTGCTGTTTCCTTTCCTGCTGTTCTTGTTTAAACCCTCAACTATGTTTTCTCTTTCTTAATTGGATAACGCTTTCTGTTTGAGAAATGTGTTGTCGTATTGATCCAACTAAGTGTCACTTCCCTTGACGTTTGTGGATTACGTGTCATTTTGATATCGGATTATAGCGTCTATGTCTGACGTAATTTTAGATTAGAAGTTTCAAAATGAGACGATAGATGTACGAACCACACTCGGTGATCATGGTTAAGTGGAATAAAAAATATCGTATGCTTCATTTTTCTTTTGCTTCTTATTAATCTTGAATATCCGCAAATTATCGTGAGCAGTGTATATCAAAGTGGCGATTTCATTTAAATACAGCAAATTCATTTTTAGCATAATGTTGATAGACTGGATAACTACCTGCAAATTGTGTCATGTGACATGCAAGATGCAAGACTCACCCCTTTACAGGGCAGTCCGTTGGACCTAGAACTACCAAATTTGACAGATAGTTACTTCCTGAGTAGCAGGTTCTCACCAAGAAAGCTGTTTTTTTAAATATTTAGAATTTTGATTAAAAAAATTATTCGAACTGTCAGCGACTTTCCTCGGTGACTCCTGAGCATATTATTACACAAATAATTTTTACACAACTTTTTTTAGTTCGAAAAAGAAAAATGCCCTTTCAGTGATACCAGTTCTCTTATTTTAATAATTTTTAAAAATATTAAGTATTTTAAAACAATCTGCATTGTTTAGTTACTACGTTTATACTCCCACGCATTGCGACGATACTACAGTTTATTGAGTACACGTTATGTTGCTTTAATGAAGAGTAAATTCTTAAAATTAAGACGAAAGACTTAATCCTAAAACATGCGATGTTTCGGACTAAAGATTCGAATTCCCTTAATTTTTTTCCCATTCAATGAGTACTTTATTCTATGTCTGTCCTCTTGCGAAAATGGACAAACATAATTTTTTTTATAATGCTAATACTTTAATAAAGCATAAGATGCAATGGGTACAAAGAAACGTCGACCGAGAAACGGCTACTGAACTAACATTGGGGAAATATTTTGTTAACCGGATGGTTACAAAATTAAACTAAAAAAAAATCAGTCTTCATAAAGTGTACCTAAATATACCAAAACTCGTCGAAATATTCATTCATGTAAATTGAATTCTTTTTAAAAGCTTCAAGCCAAAGTATACAATTCAACTAGAAGCATTGTATTTAATAGAAGAATGTTAACGGGAACAATGTCATTCCGTTTAAGAAATCATTGTCAAGTTAAGATTGACCAAAAGATGCAGGCTTGCAACGTCGAGGCGTGGCCCTGGAGATGGCGTCTAGAGGTTTTTCTATAATTAAGCAGGCCTGATGTTTGCTTTGCGAATGCAAAATGTTTGAAGAAACGTTTACTAGTATTTAAAGTTTTTTCCATCAGGCGCCCGTATGCAGGTGATAATTATGTTGTGCATCATATTGCATACTTCTAATGTTCTTTATAAATGTGCAATTTTTACTTATAGAATCTTTGTTTAATATAAAACAAATAACTACATGAATAAAAGTTGCATTTATTTTCGTAAAATAACGATATAGATATCTAATACGATGCACGATATTGGCATTTCTTTGTATACACGCGCCCTCCGGAAGGTTAAATGATTGTTTACTCTTAAGGGTCAACAACAAACTCTAAGTAATACACACAGCCGTAGTTTCCTAGACATAATTACAATCTTTAGAACGATTAAAATTGTTACCAAATATTTAAAAAATAAAACATCAGACGGAACAATAAATCACTGCAAAATAATTTAAACCACAGAATCTCGTGTAGCAATAATCAAATAAAATTTTCTACTCGAGCGACATGAATAACACGAAGCATAAAACATTGGCTCCTATACCCATTCGTAACAAGAAAAAAAAAACTGTCGCTTGGCCGGACAGTTTACTTAATGCATTGGAGAATTTTTATTTTTAATTGGTGGCAAGACACATGCCTATTTCTAAAACGTATGCTTACTTAATTTCTGAAATACACGGGAATCGCAGGAGGTGTACGAACTCGGTGCATGGAATCGTAACCATTCTGGAAGTTTATCAGTATGCGACTTATCCGACCTTGCATGCTATACGATGCTAATTGGTCTCTGAGCACTACTGTGAATTTGAACTTCCCATGTGTTCTGCTTGCAACTCGGTTTTATCTATCCGGACATTATTCGTGAGAATGTCCCGATTTTAATCTCATAGATAGAATCGGTTTGGTGCGACTCGACGCTTCCTTTATCTTAAAGGATTTACTGGGTGATCTTCCACATTCTAATTTACTGCTGTACCTTAAAGATTTAGGGTTTTATGCTCCCATTCGAATTGAATTTTGTTTATTTGGTAATTTTTTTAAATTTTTAATTTTCTTGGTTTCATTATGCATATCGAATGCCTGTAAAATTTGTTTTTGATTTGCTGAACTTCAATCTAGAATGGCACTATAACCTAATGTAGTTGTTGCGCCACGAGACAAATATACGAAATCAAACCCCCTAACGCATACAGTGGCTAAAAAAAGTTTCAGTACGGAAGCGAACGTTACGAATAAATTAGCATAATTTTTAATCTTGTTTTCATACATTTAGAATTGCTGAAATATGCTTAATTGGAGTCTTTTAAGTGAACTTATAATAAACGTCTGCTTTTACAAAACGCGGCAAGTTTTTTAATTGAAATAATTTAGGATATATTGTGTGTAGGATATATGAAGGATATATGAAAATGATATAATGTAGGATATATGAAAAAAATGCTTCCGTACTCGATATGCAAATAAATTCTGAAGTCTTTTACAAATGACGCACAGTAAATTTTTGAAACTGGAGCATACGTATGCGTCATGAAGTGATGACAACAATTGTTTGGTTATATCTTGTAGTTGATCATATTAAAATGGAAGTTTAGAAAGCTATTCGAGAGTTGGCGATTCATTTGCGAAATGGCGAATTATCTATGAAAAAACAAATGGGTTAAATCGTTAATAAATTGAAGTATACTGTTCTATATATTAATGGGATGCCATTAGCTTTAAACTTTTGAAAATAGGAATCGATCCGGAAGACCTCCGAATCTAAACCACTTGCGAACGAATAAGTGCACCTCAAGTCGCAGCTGATTTAAAGTCTGATTAAAACATTGAGATAACGCTTCAAGCGGCGAGTAATGTCATTCAAAAGCAGGTTACAATAAACGTGCGACCTGTATAAGTCTTTAACAGAAAAAGAACCTCGAATTTTTAAAGAAGCATGCAAGTTAGCTTTTATCTTTCTCGGAATAGGCTCTTTTTAGTGATTAATCAAAATGAAATATCCATGGGTCAGATTTTCGAGTTATGTTCTTGAGAAAATCAAACAAATGCTAAGATTTTATGTGGAACTCTCGAGCACGGTGTGGAGGCTTCATGGTGTGATGATGTATAAAAGTGCTGCTGGTGTCGCCAATGTATGTTTTATAGAAGGAAATATGGATAAATACTTATCTTAACATTCTAAAGCAAAATGTCTTAAGGTACCAAGACAAGGTTCAGAGAAAAATTTAAGAAAAGCATGCACAAAAAAGACTTGGAGCTATATAACAATAATAGGCTTAAGTAGTCACAAATAGAAATGAAAATTCATATAACATCGGCAGTTTTTGAAAAAATTTTATGTCAAAAAAACGGCATAATTGAAAAACTATAGGACATATTTAACTTTAATTTCGCATGCTTACTTTTCAAACTATCTAGAATGTAATAACCTCAAGATAAAATTTATTTTAATAAATAAATATTTTATGAACATTCAAAGTTGGCATCATTGATTTTTCGCCAAAATTATTCTATGTTTCGAACTGAAAGTGACTGTAAAACATGATTAAATGAAGTTATTATAAAATCTGTGGTCTGTTACACTTTCAAAGGTTTTAGACGCATGTGTACCAAATTTCAATGAATTTTAATGAATTGTTTTGGAGATGTCGCGTTTTTCGTGGACCAATTTTAGTAAAACTTTCATTTTTCAGAAAACGCATTTAAAAAATATAAACACATAAGTTGAAATAAATATCAAGGAATGAAATAATATATATATATATATATATATATATATCAAGGAATAAGAATAAAACAAAGACTGTTTAGAATCTTTAAAGTTTTGGCTTTATTTTTAGACCATAAAAAGTTTTTAATTTTTTCTTCGAAAATCGTTTCTTCAACCTAGTCGGATATCGTAACTAGTGCAGAAAAATTGTTCCTTGGAACTAAATTTACTTTCCAGCAGGGCAACGATCTTAGACATTTCTGAAATTAGTCAAAAACGGTGCCTGTACCTTGTTAAACGGAAGCTTCATAGCCCACCCTATTTAAACCCCATCGAATATTTATGGAAGATATCGATCGTGAACTCAAGAAATATGACATCAAGAACTTGGTCGAATTGAAAAGTGTTATTCAGAAAATTTGGAGCAACATTTCGCCCGAAACAACAAAAAATACTCTTGGTGGTCGTGACACAAAACATTTGAGAGAAGTAATAAAGGCCAAAGGAGGGCCACAAACCATTAATTATAACTTGGTTAACATGAAAAAGATATTTCTTAAACTAAGTAAAATACCATACGGAAACTTTTTTGTTCCTCATTAGTGGGATTTTTTGTTCCTTTAAATTTATTAATTAAATCGTTATTTTTTCTTAAACCAATTTATTAATTTTCATTTTCTTCAAAATAGATTGTGTGACAAATCAAACTTTTATTTACGGCCATAGCTGCGTACGGAAACTTTTTTTTTACCCTCTATATGATAACTTCTGGAATATGGAATTTCTGTATATTAATGCGTTGCCTTCAGATTATAAGCGTAAAATCTAATTAAAAAAACTTATACGGTTTTTCTTCCGCCACTCTGTGACCTCTTTGAGTGAACTTTGGCTAATTTTAGTGGCATTCGATTCATGAGATCCTCGACACCGCCGTAAAATACATTTCCATTTGATACACTGAGTGAACTGACGTGCCATCTGACAGTTTCTGCGTGAAAATTGTTATTTTCTCATTCTGTGTCGGTTAGCAAGCGATGCTGACTTTCCGACCTTATTTTGCTGCAAGATTCAGATTCATTGGATCTCCTTCTAGAAGAAAGCTGCGGTTGCCTGGTATTGGTATTGATTCAGTATTAACTTTGAGAAAATATTTCTCGCATATCCGCCGTGTTTGTTGATTTGATACATAGTAAATGTTTTGCCTCGGTTTAAATGTCCTCGTGTTTCAGTGGCTGGAAGTGAGAAAAAATATAGTCCTAACTTTTAGTGTCGTCCTCGTCTGGCGACAACTGAAAATGAGAATATAATGTTTTGAAGAAACTTTTAAGAATCGACTAAGAAATATTATCGTATCTGTCAAATAAGGGCCAAAACAAAACCGCAAGTCTGAGGCTGAGATGGAAATATGCTAAGCAGACTGGAATTTTATTTTTTTAGGAATTTTATTCATTCTAACTTATTGTACTTTGTCAGGTCTGTGCGCTTTTTTTTTTGTTTCGACGCATATATTTGAAAGAAGTTTACAACGCCAATAAAAGCGCATTTTTAGAAACTTATTTCACTTTTTAATCTTTAATATATGTCATAATTAATGATTATGAATATCAGGGAGTCTTGTATTGAGTTTTTATGAATTTCACAACCAGATGACGCCACTCGTTTGGAAGCAAAATTTGATATTAATCGATTTATTGCTAATCAAGTTCTAAAAATATTGCATTATCGTCAATCTTCGGAAATACAAAATTTCAAACTCTGATGTATTTGGAAGTGAGTGAAAAATAGATTACAAAATTCCATCGTTACAAACATGAAGCAAGTTATATAAAAGCATTTAAACACTCTCGTGGAAACGGAGGAACTGTTAGGAAGATTAAACTATTTTTCGAAAGTTGTACATGTTATATACACAACCTAAAAAACAAAACTTTCTAATGTGCGTCAATTGTACTGCTGATTACTGGTTGGTTTCTTGAGCTTCGAAGATTTCGAATCTAATCCATGCATCTTAGAATTAGAAGAATTTTAAGCGCAAGAAATATTAACTCCTAATCTTATTTTTAAGTCTTTTATTATAAAAGAGCTTTAATTGTTAATTGGGAATGACGAAATATTTCATTCTGAAACGAGCGAACAAAAGTTAAACCTCGTCGCTTAACCCTTTAACATACAATGACTTCTCTGACACGAGCATCGAATTACAGAATTTTTGCTATTTAAAACCGTATTTAAGTGAACGTAACAAGTAATTTTAAATAAAAAAAATCATCTGGATACGCTTAAATGTCTGGAGTATCTTTTACCATCTTAAATAGATTGAAATAATAAATATCCCAAATGGGTGTTGACATCTTATTAGGATGTTAAATGAAATTGTATGCCAGGGAGTTAACAAGCAACACCACCCATCTCAATTTTTTGAAATTTCAAAGAGGAAGATTCAAATGAATTTTTCGCAACCAATATTTGTAAATTTGTTTTCGCGTCTGGTTGGAACATGTGGTCTCGTGTTCATATATCTTTAAAAAAATTCAGAAATATTAGTTATTGGTTGCGAAAAATTCATTTGAATCTTCCTTTTTAAAATTTCAGAAAATTGAGATGGGTGGTGTTGCTTGTTAAGTAACGATCTCCTGTTAATAGATTGTGGACTTCCTGCGTTTTAGACTTTAGACATCATGAAAATTGTTATTGATTTGATCTTTGATGCTACAATTCGAAGCAAGCGCCGAATATCACAGTATTTAAATCATGATTTTCAAACGTGATGGAAGCTATATCGATATTTATACACACATGTATACTTATCCGTTACTTGTATTTTTGAGTTAATGTTACACTAGTAAAGCAATCAAGTTACTAATATCCTTCGCTGGAGGTTTTGAGATACAAGTATAGTTTGAAGTGCTTATACTGCAAGACATCTTTTTTTTGTTTTAAGACTTGAATATTTATCGGTATTGGATGTTAAAATGTTACTTCGATAGTGGAAGAAATATTCTTTGAAGTCCTTATCGCACCAGCAGATAAGGAAAGCCGTCGCAAGGAATTATCCTTTCAGCCCTTCTTATTCGAAAAGCTGCTTTGGATTCTCAAGCTTCAGAGGTACGGTGTTCAACCTATTTGCATGAGTTGGCGGACTATTCGAAATGCGAATGGCGGAATGTACCACCAAATTATTTTAACAAGTAACGTTTTCCGCGATTCAAGCCAATTTTTTGGCTTTATTCAAATGAATAAAAAGCTCTTTAGAACATTTTTTAGAACTAAAATGCTACTTTAAGGGCGTCAATTTCGCCCTAAATAACTACTCGCAGATGGAGTTGAGTGATTCGTTTGTGCTTTTTTGTATTCTCTTTACTAGTGCGATAAGGCCTTTACAAAACTTGTATCAATTTAGTTTTCAGCCTTTGTTTTGAAAGTGTAAACGCTTCAGTAAGTGTTTATTCGTATTCAATTATTTCAGGATATCTGCGAAGGAGAACTGATCATCTTTGGTTCTGAAAAAGCCTCCGAACGGGATCAAAAAGGCGTCTGGTAGAAGGAAAACAAATCAGATTCTCGCAGCTGAAGCTGGACGACCTTTCTACGTTTTCCAGCTCCATGGGTATTGGCTTCACATTCAACTGCTTACCTCCATCTTAGATTTTCTATGGACTCCTTCATACTTTATAATGTAAGTGGGACAACCCAGTTTATGAAGTAGTAGCAATCAACATTTGTCTTCCTTTCTAAGTTTAAAACTAATATTTTTAATTTTTGAGAGTAGTTCACCAACCTATAATTAGAGTGCAGTTCTTCACATTAAAGCCTTTATTCTGAAAAGGTGCAACAAGCAGTCAAAATATTCCATACTTTAGAATGTGCTCGATAAGTATTTGGATTGGATCTTAGATTGTAAAGCCTTTTTAAAGAGGCGTTCTTTAATACAATTAGTATTTATTTACGAATTTCAGTGACAGAAATCTCATTTTAATTGATTCAAAAATTTAAGTAGTCTGTTTTCAGATCCAAAGTCGAAAATTAGCAGAGGACCCACCATTTCAGTCCAGTACTGCATCTTTTCGAACCAAATTCAGTCTTGTTTAGAACTTTGGAACTGCATCCTTATTTAAGGGTTATGAAAACTGGTACATTAACACTTGATGAGAATAACTGGAAATAAATGATCGTACTGTAGAAGTTTTCTATCATGAGACCATTTTAGGTACTTGTTCAATTCGCAAGCTGAAATTCTTATAACTAATTCGATGATGTAGGTTAGCTGCAACTCAAATTCTATTATAAAATAGGCATCGATCATTTCACTTAATGAACACATGAGAAATATAAGCTAGTTTAAAAAAAACACAAATCTCTCGTACATCAAGAAAAGTACCATCAACGCTATAGTTAAAGATAACTTTTCAAACTTCAAATTTATAGTGGAAGAAAAATTGATTACGGAAACTTTAATGAAATGGTTTGTCGAAACTTCATGCTGTTAGAATTGAAAGTAATCATTCATTCAATTATATTTAAGAATTTAGCTCACAGTAAGTATAGATAGTTTCGTAGATACATTTGGTGTTATGCTGAGCTCGATCGTCTTGAATCAGTATTCAGTTTAGTGTCTTTAAGATAGTTTTATGGCTCTCGAATGGTTTCGGCGCATTTTATCCAAAGTGTAGATCATACGCCAAGATAATGTCCACATAATTACTTAGTCTATTCAGTTGAAGCCCAAGAGTTATACATATCATTTTTGAAAAATTTACTCGATTATTAATCGATCTAGAGACCCAAGAACACATGGGTCGTTAAATGCGAGGACAAATAGCCCAGTATAGAGTATAGGAAAAAGTTGATATGCTGTCTTGATTTGAACTTACTAGCATAGCATGGCATCGATAATTTAAAATGCTGAATTGCTACCAAAGCTTGACTTCGAAGTCATAAAGGAAATCGATTCGAAAGTTTTGTAAAGACTAGGATTCCTATCAGGATGAGTACGATTAATTGGCCCAGAGATGGATTAAAGGCAAAGTCCAGTGACTGAAAACGAAACCCAGCTGATGGTTGGATGATTTTTTCTTCCAATGTTTTCAGTATGTATGGCATGTATAAGGCGGGTTTGAGAAAAAATCAGTTTAACCCCCTGCCATACGATTTTATTTCACCTTTTAATTGGATACCACCACTCATTTGGCATATTTCTTATTTCAATCTATTTAAGATGGTAAAGGATACTCGAGACATTTAAGCGTGTACAGGTGATTTTTGTATTTAAAATTGTTACGTTGACCTAAATACGGAAAGATTCTCTAATTTGATGCACTTGTCAGAGATGTTATTGTATGCTAAGGGGTTAATCGTAGTTACAATATTGAACGTTTTCAGAAGAGCCCTTTGGAATTCTGTTTTATGGGCTCAGGTTTGGTTAGTTTGTCTATTATTGGATTCTGTTATTATCCCGACGTGCGGTATGCATGATGCGAATTTCAAATTCAGGGACTCGAGAACTTTCAGATTCTTTTTCCACTCTAAGATGCTAAAAGTATAAATTTGATTTTCTTTAAGAGAAGGAAAAGGATGCTAAGATACTCCCTGGGGCTGATAGATGCGGGGCAATGGTTAGGGGGAAATGCGTGAGAAACACCAAAGGCACGAAGACTTGAAAATGAGAAATAATGAAAGAAAAACAAATTCTCGTTGAACCCCAAATACACGTTATTAATATTGGAAGGGCGCCCTTTAAGACATTAAATAACAAAATATTTTTATTAATTTAGAGACGCGTGGAAAAATTTAACGAGGCATCGTTAGAAATGGGAAGCAATAAACATGTAGAAACTTTGACACCAAACGCTGAAAGGCTGGGAACCGCTGGGATACAGAGCTCAGAAATAAGTTCAGAATGTTCGTCTGACCCTTTCCCCATTGCGAGAAAAGTGTAGGGAGAAGTGGGTGCCAGCCGGCTGGTGAGAGGGCGGGAGTTAAGAAATTCCTAGATACAATTAGGCCTTGCAACTCCGTCATCTAAAGAAATTTGATTTATACTTTTAGATTTAGACTTGTGGAAAAACGTCTGTTTTCAGAGGAAAGAAATATTGAAAAAATTGGTTGCTTTCTACTTTAGGTCTAACAATGGACGAACTGTCTAAGAGCTTCTTCACAACATTTTTCTAATTTTAACAAAGAAATTGGCTAGAATTTGCAAATGAAGTTAATATAAAACTTCAAATAAATGGGAACTGCACACGCGGAATGGTTTGAATGCCAAATCTTTGCTTTTCCTTTAAAAGGGCTCAATTTAAAGTTTAAGTAATGGCTTGGAGAATCTCTTTCAAACGTTACATACAGAGAAGCAGATCTTCTCTTTTTTTACAGAGAAAGCAAAGATCTGTCTTCCTTATAGATCACCCAATGAGTAATCTATTTTCTCCTCACGTCAGGTGATCTATTCTCCACACGTGGCGATACAATAGAGCAGGTGACCTGCTGAGAATACGACGAGAAATTCATTTTCTCCATCAGGTGTATTCTAATACTTTTTACTCTCCCGCACCTACAACATCTTAAAACGACTGAAATTTCTACAAGGTACCTCTAGTAGGGAGAGATTAAGTATCGGGCCTACTGGATAGTTCACAAAATATTTTTCAACAAAAGAATTGTTTAATATTCGGGAAATAGTTTCCTGTTGGTATAGAATAATAGATTTTCCGTGCTTCATTCGACCATAGCCAGTTAACTGCAATATAGTATAGAACATCGTCTCATACCTGTATGCCTGTAGCCATTGCAGCTACTGAGCGGTTGAATGGGAATGAAAACGTCATCTTTATCAAAGATCGCAAACAAAAATCAAAAAATGTATATAAAAATAAAAAAAAGCCATTGAAGATCGACTTGTTACAGTGCATAGGAAATGCAGAAGAATAGATAACATTTCAAAGGTTGTGTTGATGCCAGTGGTTAAATGGAAACAAAACGTAAACCTAAGGCTTGAGTAATGATAAAATTAAAATAAACTATCACGAATAGTGAAGAAAGACAAGAAGCACTTTACGATATTTACACTAAAAATAGAACAATAAATTCAAAAATTGCAGTGTAGTTTATAATGTTAAATAAGAATTAAATGTTATAGGCACAATATTTTTTTCATAAAATTCATTCCTCGTTAATCACAACATCGTAGAAACATTTATTAAATAACACTGCATTTTCTTCTCACGCTACTTAAATAAAATAAGATGTAATCGCATTTTTAATGTATAAAATAAGGCTGAAACATGCATTGTATTGCATCTTTTGAGATAGTTTTTGCATTACATTAATGGAATTCGCGGATGGCTTCCATTTACGAATTGTAGCAAGCGTAAGATCGATTCCTCTAATGCTGCATCCCTCAGCGTTCAATTTTTCTGCAAGATACAGTTTTATATCGACTGTATTACACGTCTAAATTTAAGTGTTAAAAGACGAAAATTATTAAAATTCTGTTTGGTGTACTTTCAACGTAAAATTTGCTTTTAGGTTGTTTCTTTGAAAGCGGGTTCGACTTTTGCTATCAAATGGTTGGTGAACTACCCCGCAGCAGAACATGCCACATTTAAATCGCCAAGAATTCAGTAATGTATAATATTGTGTACTGCTGCTAGCTAATTACTCCAAATAGTGCCAAATCTAGCTTTCAAATTCGGTGTGACAATTTTATATATAACTCGTCATTAATGCTGATAAGTAAATATAGCCATTGATTTCCATTCGTAAAATGAAATATAGTGCATCTTTCTATTTTTGAATATGTTGTATATGTACTATATTGCACATGTTGATATTTCTCGAAGTTGCTGCTCGTAAAAGGATTCTAATTGTATTTGTTGCTTCATGTAGTGTGCAAGATATTTACAAAATGTGAATGTATTCAGTGCATTGAGGTTGGGTGATGTTTTCAACACATTATCTGCTTCAAGCATCACAGCAGGGTATATTCGCTCTCCTGTTAAACCGTACATACCTTACATACCTAACCCTCTGCGCTGCTTTAATTGCCAGAGGTTCGAGCACTCGAAGGTTGCTTGTAGAGGCCAACTTACATGCTCAAATTGCGGAATTGCTGGTCATTCAGCAAATGGTTGTAAGGCAAATCCTCACTGTTTCCATTGCAAACAAGACCATTCATCCGATTCTCAAGACTGTCCTCAATTGAAGACTGAAAAGAAAATCCAAGAAATTAAAATAAAGCAGAATATCACGTATGCTGAAGCAAAAAATTTAATATCGCAGGAAAAAACGCCTTCATACTAACAAGCAGTTAAATCTTCACTGTCCCAAAACACGCAAACTGATGAAAACATAACAAAAGAGTTATCGTTCCGCATTTAACTAAACTTAAACCTAGCAAAGTCAGTAATAATCTGATACAAAGTTTCCCTAATGCAAAAAAAATCAGATTCGTCTGCTATGACTCTGTCTGCATCTCAATTAGCACAGGACAAATCTTCTAAACCTGTAATGAAACTTTCGAAGAAACCAAAACTGACTAAAAAAATCAATGTTTTAGAAGTGAAGAAGAAAAACAAAAATAAACCTTTAACGAAAGAGGATTTCTTAAAACCCTCGGCAAGGAAAAAGCATGGAGAATTGGATTCCACCGGAGATCTCTCCTTTAAGATGACAAACTCGGAGGAAGAGATGTCAACAAGTGATACGATCCATTTTCTTCATCCAAGAAGCTCTAAGGCTTTTTTCCTTTTTTAAACCTTTTTAATGACCTTTGTTTCCTGGAACTATCATGGTTTTCACAACAAGTCTTCTGAACTGAAAGATATTATAAATAGTTACAAACCTGCATGTATTGCCTTGCAAGAAACGTATCTCAGAGACAATGATACAGTTAAAATTAGAGATTACTCTATCTTTAGCAATACCAGTTCTAGACCAGAGCTTCTGGTGGTGTTGCACTTGCTGTTGCAAATGATATACCCTCTAGTTGTTTAAATCTCAACACAAATTTACAAGCAGTTGCCGTTCGTATGCACATAAAATCTCTAATAACTATTTGCAGCCTCTATCTTCCACCACATCAGACCGTCCATCAAACAGAATTGAATAATTTAATTTCCCAACTTCCTTCTCCATTTCTTATTCTCGGCGATTTGAACGGCCATAGTCCTCTTTGGGGAGGAACTGAAACAAATTCTCGTGGTCGGCAAATTGAACAGCTTCTGGCTGATCACAATATCTGCCTTTTGAACAATAATGAAAAAACTCACTTCCACTTATCCACACAGACATTTCACTCAATAGATCTAGCGTTGTGTACTCCTGCTCTGTTACCGTTTTTAAATCTAACAGCTGATGACAATCTCCATAATAGTGATCATTTCCCTCTGATAATCACTGACAATAGACACAATTCTGCTAACCATTATTATTCTCCAAAATACGTCTATAACGTTGCTGACTGGCAGAAATTCAGCTCATTGGCTGATATCGCATCTGACATAATAGACAATCACACAGTTGATGAGGCACTAGAAAATATCATCAGTATTATTAAAACTGCAGCAGATACTTCCATCCCATTGGCTAAGGTTACTCGGAGACGACAATATAAACCATGGTGGAATGATCTCTGCCAACAAGTTCATAAAGCACAGCAAAAAGCTTGGAATATCTTCCGAAGATATCCAACCACCTAACCTAATAAAATTTAAGAAATCAAAAGCAGATTCCAGACGGATACAGCGGCAGAGTCAAAGACTGTTGTGGCGAAAATACATTTCAACAATCACTTCGTCAACCTCAAGTAAAGAATTATAGCAAAAAGTTAAAAAAGCCTGTAGGAATGTCCCTTCCCATTCTATCTCAACTTTAACCCATAATAATCAAACAATTTCTTCTCCAAAAGAAATTGCAGATACTATAGCTTCGTCTCTGACTCGGAGATTTCTAGTAGTAGAAATTATCCTGACCATTTCCTGGCTCGCAAATTAAAAGAAGAAAAAACAAAACTAAATTTCAATACGCAATCTGATCTGCCCTACCATAACAGTTTCACACTTTTAGAATTTCAGTCATGCCTTTCTACAGTTCGCAACTCTTCTCCTGGACCCGACAACGTTGGTTATATTTTAATTAAACATTTAACAATTGAATCGCAGAAAAACATCTTGCGTCTTTACAATAGAATATGGCAAGAGCAAACTTTTCCTACTTTATGGCACCAAGCAATAATTATCCCAATTTTAAAACCGGATAAGGATGCCACTAACCCTCTTAATTATCGCCCGATAGCTTTGACATGTTGTCTGTGCAAAGTACTTGAGAGACTGGTTAATAGGAGACTTCTACATTATTTGGAAACAAATAATATCATTCACACACATCAGAGTGGTTTTCGGAAAGGCCGCTGCACACTTGATAATCTCTTAAGTCTGGAAACCGATATCCGTCTTGCTTTTCTTCAGAAAAAACACCTAGTTGCCATCTTCTTTGATTTTGAGAAGGCATACGATCGCACTTGGAGACACGGGATTCTAAGCGATTTGTATGCCTTTGGTTTAAGAGGAAACCTGCCAATTTTTATTCAAAACTTTCTGAGACTCCGGAAATTTCAGGTCCGAGTGGGGTTCGAGTTCTCGGATTCCTATATCCAAGAGGAAGGAGTGCCGCAGGGTAGTGTTCTTTGTGTCTCTCTATTTATTATCAAAATCAACAATATTTTACATCAACTACCATCATTTATCAAAGGACATTTATATGTGGACGACCTGTACATTTCATGTACAGGGAACCATATTTCTTTTATTGAGCGACAACTTCAAACTGCTATTCAGAAAATCAAACACTGGTCTGATTTTAATGGTTTTAACTTTTCTGCATCCAAGTCTTCAGGTGTTCACTTTTGTCGCAAAAGGGGTCTTCACTTAGATCCTGAAATTTAAATGGATGGTAGAATAATTCAAATTGAAAATCAAGTCCGATTTTTGGGCATTCTCTTTGATCGTAAACTTGTATTTCTGCCGCACGTAAAATATCTACGAAAAAGATGTGAAAGAGCATTAAACATTTTAAAAGTACTTTCAAATACCTCATGGGGAGCTGATAGACTCTCATTACAGCGTATATATCGAGCCACTATCCTCGCCAAACTAGATTACTGTAGTGCAATTTATGGTTCTGTTCGAAAAATCGTTTCGGAAAAACTTGATCCTATCCATCATTCTGCACTGCGGCTTTGCTCAGGTGCATTTAGAACATCACCAACTTCAAGTTTATATGTTGACTGCTATGAACCTCCTCTGGAAATCAGACGTCAAATACTCTCTTTACACTATTATTTGCGCATTTCATCCAATACTAGGCATCCATGTCATGGATTTCAACTTCGCCCATTTTTACATCGCTTACAACAAGCAAGATCATCCTCTGTGCCAACCTTTTCCACAAGAATGCATAATCTTATGAAAGATTTTAATTTACATAAAGTACCAATTTCTCCGCAACCGAGTTTCCTACCTCCTTGGAAAGACTCCGAATTTAAATATTTGAACCCATTTAGTTCATTCGATAAATCTAACACGTCTGACACAATCATTCAGCAACTTTTTGCAGATCATCGACTTAGATTTCACGACTTTGTCCCTATTTATACAGACGGGTCAAAATTATCCTCTAGAGTTTCATTTGCTGTTGTTTTTCCTAAATCGGTTTCAACTTTTACTCTCCTCCCCTTCTGCTCAATATTCACAGCAGAGATTACAGCTGTCTTCCACGCTTTAAAACAGATTTTAAAATGTCCAATTGGTAAATATGCAAGATACAACGATTCTTTAACTCTACGAAAAGTTGATTTCCCAAGGATTTTCTCTAGTTTTCTGTTGGGTTCCTTCCCATGTAGGAATCGCGGGAAATGAACAAGCAGACAGTAATGCTCATTCAGCCACACACTTTTCACATGAACCCGTGCCAGTTTGCGATCTCAAGAAATATATTAAATCCTGTTTACAAATGAAGTGGCAGATACATTGGGACCAAGAAATAAATAATAAACTTCATAGCATTAAACCCATTATTGAGAACTGGTCAGAGGATGTTAACCGTAAAAGGGGCACAATGCTGACCAGACTACGCATTGGGCATACTAGATTCACTCACCGTCATCTTCTGCTGGGTGAGCCAGCTTCTACTTGCCCACACTGTAGCTGTCTGTGAAACACATACTCATTGAATGCAAACATTTTAAAATCCATCATTTGCGATTTTTTAACACGATCTCACCTACTTTAACCACAATGATTGGTCGTCACCCTCACATTTACCTCTTTGAATTTTTAAAAATCACTGGCTTTTATCCACACATTTAAGCAACTTATTCCAACTATTTTACACCTCGCTCATTTGTACCTCTTCTCGCTAAATAAGCATGTGAAAGTTTAATTTCTTCTGCATGTGAAAGTTTAATTTGACTTTTACTGATTGTTTTCATATCCGCTTACTACTTTTTTACATATTACTACCTTTTTACATATTACTACCTTGTTTGGCGCAGCATGGCCAAATATTGGTCCTTGCGCCAAAAATCCTCAAACTAACCAAACCAAACCTATATTCGTAATATCTCTGGTTACCCCATGGTCCTGCTTGGCGGGTATTCTGATTAGAGGGTCAAAAATCCATTAAGCAAATATTTAAAGATAATAAATTTTTACTTTACACTACGACACAACCATGACTCCAGAGATAAAAATCTCCGGTTTGCAGTTTGGATGAGTGTGCCTAGAAACTGTATTGAACAAAAAAAGAAAGGGTTACATACAGTGCTTTAACATCGACGAATAACATGTTAAATGATTAAAACGAGGAAAGTGTTTACATATGAAAAGAAAGACTCGCGAAGCAAAAACAATTTTAAGACGGGTCCCAAAAGTTCGCTGCATCTGTATACTTGTAGGACTGATTAGGGTCCTAGGTATTGAACCTCTAGAGGGTCTTAGTCCATAAGTCTGTACTGTAAAACTTCACATTAATTAAATAAGATACTTATTTACATTTTTATGTAATAATTTAAATTTTTCTATCTCAATCTGTGGGCAAAATCGAACCTTTTTGAACATTAAATAGACAAAACAATTATACCGACTCTTGGATCAGTGAAATATATTCGCTTTATTTTTGATGTTGGTCGATTTGATTAGTTTTGATTTTTCTAACTATGTAGTTTTATTTTAACTACAAACATTTGTAGTCAGATTATTTCTCTCCCGTTGTTTATTCGGTAATTCGATCAATAGCTGAGCCTGCTAGTGTTATATAAATTTTCCAAGATTCTTCATAGCATCATAAGCCTTGTGCTTATTGGTATCTATTGAAAAGTAATCCACTTCCATCGTGCAAAATAATTTAAAAATAGCATATATAATTTCAAAAGTGTCGTAACTTTACAATGCGCGTCAAAACGGAATCCATAAGGAAGAAACTTTTGTAATATCATTTAAATTTATAAGTTTAAGCATATGATGGTATAATGGTATATAAAAAATTCAATCTTCTCTTCGTGATAAGGAAAATCGCAGGGCTGATTCGGGAAACAGCTGCGCAGGACTCGATTTGCTTAAGAATCGAAACAGACCCCTCTAGCGCCCGTGGAAAAAGAGCCATTGGAGTGGGCAATGAAAACATTAGGACAGCAACGTAGTTGTCTTTGAAGATGCATTTTCCTTTCCTTTGGGCTGCAGTTTTATTTCCCATCGTAATAATTAGATACTGAGTGATGGTCGTTTCATTAACGATGATTTGAGTTTTCAACACTCAGCTATTGACAAACTAGGAAGCTTTCATCGGCCTTTATTCCATTTCCCCAATTCATTTGTAACCTAACCACCCTAGTATTGTGGACGCTTTCAAAATCGTTTTCTTTAAGTTTTCCTATGCTAGGAGTTGGGAAGCCGTTTTAATGGGATTAAAAACATGAAGATTTATTATCCATGGCTGCAATCTGCTACGACTGACAAAATTGCAGTTTGATCTAAATAAAGCATTATAGTTACAAAAACAAAACTTCAGTTTAGTAAATATTCGACTGCAACAAGGATTCATGGTCTTTGCATGTTCTCTTGCTTTTAATATCTTCTGAGTATTCCGTTCTCTGGATTTGAGATTGATTATTGGTTTCGATTCTAAAACCTACTGAAAGTTGCATATACTAGAGTTTATTTTTAAAGGGATTATGAAGGAATAATGTATAAATAGCTGATTTCGCCGTCTAAATTTGCAATTCTTTCGGACGGCTGTTTGTGGTAAAATGGTATGAGAATTTGCAACCTCTGAAAGCTGGCTTGCATTTTCTGGGATTTTACTCTTTTTCACCAGGAATTCTTGAACAATTCATGACACTTTTATAATTTCTACCATGTAGAATTTTGTTATTCCATGCATGTCCATACACGTTTCTTTATACCACTCGTAAAAATGGAATTGGTAAATACAAAGCATTATTGATAAGCAAAGAAATATCGTCTTTAAATAATTTAAATGTAGGAGTGTTTCGGAATAGTCTTTCTAATACTTCTGATCTGAATCGGATCAAATCCATGAGGTCGTTAGTCTTCATCTCCAACACGAAATCCGGTCGCTTAAGCAGGTCATCATACACCAAGGCAACACAGTCAAGTAGATGTTGCGGAGTTGCCTCAATCATGTTACACTTTGTACAGATATTGAGCTTCTCACCACGAGATTCTGATGGTTTTTAAGTGACCGGATGATAAGCGAGCCAAAGCTGTTTGGTCTTTCCTATCCCCCTTAAAATGTATAGTATCACCGGGGCCTTCACTCAGATACCATGAATGATCTGGTGGATGCCTCCAAGAAATGCTAACAAAGGCCGTTCTTCTTGAGTATAACTCAAGTATCTTCTTTAGGAAGACTATCAGCAATATTGTTATATTTTAAATTTACCTGTGATGGTATCCATTGTAGATGAACACAAGAATTGCACAGAGTCTTGAGTTTGTTAAAAATATCCATTCCCCTCCTGTCACTAACATCACTCCAATTATCAAGATATTGGACAAGACTTCGGCTGTCCGAGAGAATTCACATCTCGCCGAATAATTGGTGTTCCAAAACAAAGTCTAAAGCCATATAAATGGCGATCATTTCGGAGCGGAAAACTGAGCAGAGTAGTCAGCATTTCTTCGTTTGAGAGGCTTCTTACCCCCGAACATGCTTAACAAAACCCCCACTACCTGTATGTCCACTTTCATTCTTTTTGCCATCAGTGTAAATCAGAGTAGCTTCAATAGGTATATTATTGATCACTTCGAGAGCAACCCGTCTTAAGTATTCCGGATGCTGGGAGGATTTATTAGTGTGAGTCAATAACTTTATATAGAACAACACACCAGAAAGAGTCTAAAGGAGACGTGATAGGTTTAAAGAATTGAACTCGGCAAGAGAATGCAATGCATCCATTTTCAGAGCATGACCGAGGGGACTACTCTTTTTGAGACTTTGATTATTTTGCCAACTTCTTAAAAAGTTAGCAGTATGATGTTGATTATTATAACTAAACAATTTACTAAAATATTTTGTAAGATTAGGTGTACTTCTCAGACGCAAGGGATGCAAATTAGCCTCATAGAGAACTATATCAGCCTGGGTGCTACCATGAAGTCCGGTGACTATGCGAGCCGCACTCAACTGTACTCTTTCCAACTTATCAAGATTTGTATCTGAGGCAACCTGATAAACCTGGTAACCATATTCCAGAATCGGTCTGATAAGAGAAACATAAGTTGTTCATAAAGTCCCGGCATCAGCGCCCCAGTCGGAGCCGGGAAAAAATTTCAATATATTCAGTCTCTTTTTAGCCTTTGTTGCCAACAAATCGATATGTTTATTACACGTGATCTCAGGATCAAGGACAAACCCGAGGTATTTGGGTTCCTCTAGCACTGAAAGATGTGTCAATTAAGTGAAATTCTTAGGGCTATATCTGTATAAATGTCGGTTAGTTGTAAAGAGTCCAATTGCAGATTTAAGAGAATTGAAACAAAGCTTGTGATCCGTAGCAAAATCCCTGTATACCCTGAATTGTATAATTTAAGGAATAGTCTAGTTGCTAACGATGAAGAATCTGAAGTACACTCAGTAGACTTAGTCAAACTTAAATGAACTTCTACTTCGTTTAAAATGGCAACCATAAAAATTGAAGACGCATCATTTAATTTCTACGAAAATGATATAAATTATTAAGCTTACAAATAATAATGGAGTATCCAACTCGATTATCTATCTTTGAACAATTAGTATGAACTTGATTTCTTGTTTCTAAAAGCGAATCCCAATAGCGAGTTTGCACCAAGGAAGATCTTTAAATCTGACTAAACTAATACAAACAGATCTAAAAATCAAGTTATTTGAAACAAACCGATTAAAAAATCATGCTTCACTATCGGTGTTTTTTCAATCAACTGGTAGATATCCTGAAAAAATATGCATAATTTTCAGCATCAAAACTTCACTCTCTCAGAAACAATAGGCTGCCGATTCTGCAATAAGAATTGAGAGAAATGGTGTCTACTTGCCCAATTTAATGTCGGAACAAAAAATTAGTAGGTATACAGGCTGTCTCTGCTTTGGTTCAGGGATTGCACCAACACCAAGAGTGTATGCGAGTTATATCTGCTATCGGATGAGAAATATCTTCGCTCGACGAAAAGTGACAATTTTCGAATGCGAGTACCCTCTCGACTGTTGTCCTCGCCCTTTATTCTAGTTTCAAAATGGCACTGAAGTAGTTTCAAATGTGATGTTAACCGAACTAAAAACTTTTTAACTCGTTTTTTTTAGTATGAGATATATATAGTTTGAGAATCGTTGGTACAGAAGTGAGACTTTGAAGTTTTTTTTATTAATTCGGACAAGTTAGAATGTTTTCATAGCTACTAGATAGGTTTTGACATTTGTCGCATTTTTTTATTTCTTTGAAAACTCGATCAGTTATAACCTAAGATGAATACGTATTCCTTGTAATTAGTTCTGTTAAATAAATGAAATTGTTATTTGTGTTAAAAAATAACCTTATCATAGAATTTCTATAGTCTAAGTTTTTAGTATACCATTCTCAGATACTTTAAATATATTTAAATATTCTCGATAAATAATACTGGTAGCAACATCACATAAGTTTGTTTACATATAATATTTGACAAAACCTGTGCTATCAGTTTGTACAAAATTACTTTTGGGCAATAAGAATTTCTCTTTTTAAGCTTTTCTTATGATTGTGTATTAAAAATGCGGAGTTTCAAGCGGTCAATGACACTTTAAACGTTTGCGTCTGCTAATAGAATTACGTTGATCTCCATATGAACAGAAATTTAAAATATTCAAACTTCTTTCAGGAATATCGGAAAAACTAAAGCATTGTTTGAAGGCTTCTAGTTAGTAACTTTCTGTGGTTTACACTAGTTTGATTTCCCTCAAGAACATAAATTACCCATCCATAAATTACTATGACAGCTGCTTACTTCACGTTACTTTAAAAACGTTATTTAAAAAAAGGCGTTTGCAATTTTCAACAGTTTAGCCCTGTAGCCGCTTTTATTGTTGCCCAGGTACAGATATGCCTCCCGATTTTATACTCTGTAATAAAAATAATACTTTAAACACCACGATAATCTCGTTTCGCTAAATTATTAAAACCCATGATCTATTTCGTAAGAGTAATAGTTCATGAAATAGAATGTCGAGTTTCTAAATGTCCATATCGTTCTGATTGTTTTAATCCTTTACGCCTCTTTCATCATTCGGATCCTAAAGCGACCATTCCTGTGTTCATATAGATTGGTTATTATATACTTATGACAAGAGTATATGTGAAAGGGGCTTAAAGTTTCACCTTTCACTTTATTCATCAAAACGCAAATTTATGATCTGTAAGGAGTTTATTCCGAGATTTAGGCAACAAATTCATGCGTTCACGTAAATTTAACTTTCTTAATATCAAACTTATTTGTTTGATTATTCGGATATCAAAGAATGTCAAGTTTTAGTTAAATTTTAGAACGAGGGAAAATTATTTGCTTGCACCATCCACTCGCATAATTATCAGTATGCGACTTAGTACACACATTAAAATATTTTCATATAGCTTGAAGTCTATTCATTTATCCCTATTTATGTTTATTATCTTCCAGACATGCAGCATTTAAGCTTAGTCAGATTTCAAAACTTGCTCTTCCAATAGTCGATTACTTTTGCGACTACCCTCGCGCATCTTCAAAATGAGATGTTAGTGCATCAAATTAAATATCGAAACTTTATTTATCTAGATGAAGAATTTTTTCTACTAGGTTTAACTATGAGTCAGAAATGCTATTTTAAATAAACTCAATCAATAAACCACTGCGATTAACAACTGTAGAGCGCCAGCTATATTAACAGTGAGACAACAAAGTGAAAATTTATTAAGAGAAAATTTTGTAATTTAAGCATTAAAAAACTACCTTTTTAATGGTATTCAATATTATAAACGGATTTCAGGCATTCCGATGGGTGCCACATTCTCCAGTTCACTTGCAAATATCTTCTTGCTTTTTTTGAGGATAAAATAATTAGAAATCTAATTTACGGTTATAGATACATGGATTATTTGCTTATTTTAAATTCTGACAACTTAGTTTCATTATTGTTATCCAAAAGAACTTAAACTTAATGAAACGAACTCTCATTAAAATAAAAGTACCTTTTTAGATATTAAAATTTCTAAACAAATTTGATTGGTCTGTTTGATAAAAGAGCTGAATTTAATTTGAAGTGTAAAATTCTTTGTGATTATCATTCCAATAAAGATTCTAAAGTTTTTAGTAACGTTATTTTTTAGTCAAGCTAACAGAATTTAAAAAAATATGCAATAGAAATGATTTTTTTAATGGCTTCTAATGTTTTCTTAAAAATTCTCAATGACAACCATTTCCCTTTTAATATTCACGGCATTAAAGATCTTATCCTTGAAAGCAGTCTGGAATATACAATCTAAAAAAAATTCACATTCATTGAGGCATAGATGGAAACTAAGGGCTTTTATTATTATGTCTAAATAGTTCCATTCCCTAAAATTTCCGGTTTCCCTCCTTCTGTTTTGTCTTTTCGAATAAAGATTGCGCCATGGTTCTAATGTCACTTAAAAAAAATTGCTGATTACTTATTTTAACGGAAAGTTAGCGTGGGATTGCGATAGCGTGAGGACATTTTATTTGCTTTTCTCTATTCTGCGCATGGGGCAAGTTTATTTTTATGATGGCTGCTTTCATTAACAGCCAGATGACTAATATTTTTAAATCAATCTTATGAGAATTATTTTGTTTAGTTTTCATTTTTCTTTTAAAATAATGCTTTTTGATGTACAGATTTCCTTTGCCTTTTATTGGGAAATTCCGGACTAAGAGAAACTATATTTGGCGTAATGCAATTTCCCAATTATTTTTAAATCCAATCTGAATAAAGTCCTTAGCCCTTGAAAATATGGACTAGAATGGATTCCTTGTTAAATTTGATTCCTTTTGAGTTTATCTTAGTTTTTTGGCTTTCTTTGAATGATATGGATTTTCATTTATTCAGGGAAGATACAGTTGCCATCTAATATAAAAGGGTCTACAAGATTTTTCCTGCAAAACCGTTTGATCCATTTACGTGACTTTTGGTGTATCATTTGAATGTCAATGACAATTTTAGACCGTTACGTAAAATAAAAAATCAGTGATACGCGAACGAAATGACAGGCCAGTTCAATGTGTTCCTCATTAAGGCTATGTACGGATGCTTCGTCTTCACCCAAAATCGCTTCCAAAGAGAGTCAAAAGTTGCTAAAGGTGTGTGCATTTTAACTAATTACATAACTGAGCAGTCAAGTTCCTATAAATAAATATAGAAATGAAAATATTTCCTTAGATTAAAAGTGTCCAACAGTTCAATTGTAGCAACTCCGTAGTGCAGAAGCCGTAAACGGTGAACATTCCAAGTAGAGTCCTCAGCTCAACGAAGTAGAGAGAATAATCGCAAGTGAATGCGTCCTCAGCTGGTCAACACCATGCCATACCGAAATTAAACTCTAGAACTTACGGACGACATTACAAGGCCTTGAAGTTTTCAGATAAATGGAGCCATGGTCACTACTGGTTATATTGCAGAAATGGGAAGTTGTATTGGAAGTATTCTCAGCCCACCGTCAGTTAGCAGCGTCGAGCCCTCACTACTCGAAATTACTCGTCAACTAAACAGTAACATGGCTCTGGAATCATTGCGACTCAACACCACCAGTTCGGGTCGGGGCCAAAAAGATTTTACCGTTCATTGAACATATACAGTTATCATGGATCATTTGGTCCTAATCTCGATGTACATTATCCGTTTGCTCAAATCTGGGTCCTTAAAATAAAAAAGTGTCCACCAGATCAATTGTGGTCTCTCCAAAGTAAGGGGGTCAACTGTAAACGTTGAACATTTTAAGCCGAGTCCTTAGCTCAACAGAGTAGAGCCGATAATCGCAAGCGAATACCTCCCCAGCTGCTCAAGATCGTGCCATACCAAAATTCAAACTCTGGAACTTACGGATGACATTATAAAGCCTTGTAGTTTTCATATGAATGGAGACAAGACCACTATCGACTGGAGCCCCACAATATTTCAAAACATCGGTCAACTAAACAGTAAGATGGCTTTGACATCTTTGCGGCTCAACACTAGTTCGGTTAGGGTTCTGAAAAGATTTTACAATTCAGGGAACCTCTACAGTCATTTTGTATCAATCGGTCTAATCTGGTTGTGCATCGCCGGTGTACTCAAATCTTTTGTCCTTGGCTTTGAAGAGGCAACAAATCAAAGGCAACCCACAGCAGCTAGTGAAAAGGCTCCTGAAGACCTTTCGGAAAAACTGCAACAAACGTTGTACTTAACTGCAACCTTCATATTCATGAGATAAATACTGCTGTCAATTCTTACATCGAGCAAAGCAGGGGCTATCAAAATAAAATCAATCTTGGATACATTAAACTAAATCAAATCAATGCCAACCTAAGATAAATTTGTTAGTAAT
>BGPR01004251.1:0-64184 GCA_013235015.1 Araneus ventricosus | reverse complement strand
ATAAATCAACTCAATGCCAACCTAAGATAAATTTGGTAGTAATGGAGCTGATAGGTGCAACCTTTCAACAAGTTGATCAATCAACGAATGGAGATATGACTTCAGACATTCCTATTGTTTTTAGCTAAGAAACTGGCTAAATGCAGATATTAGCCGTTACTAGTTCCTTTTCGCGATTTTTTTTCTTGGCTTCGACTTCCTCATGACGTTGAAAGATGTACCAGTGGAATTACATACAGTGGTCGTCAAGTTAAGTCAAATTCGACAGAACGGGAAAGCATTACACAATTTCAATCCAATTGCAGACACCTGGTGATCCTCAAACACTTCAGTATTCTTAATGCAACTAGGAAACATTTCAAACAGTACGTTGTTGATTCTTTATTAAGTTTAATTTCGTTTAACTTTAAACATTTGTCGTTTTTTATTAGAAATTTTATTTTCGTGTATGAACAAAGATCTAGCTATTGAAAATAAAATTGTCTGTTATATACCGTGGCTTCATGCGTTAGCCATTTTCTAATATTTTTTTTATACAGTGTTGTTCCACCCCCCTTGTGTGTTTGCAGAGTTCCATCCCCCCTGTATAGAGGAATGGATCAGCCTTTCCGGCATGCAGATCTAATTTCAGTCGTTTTGATTATTCCTGATCACCATGATCAAGCGGCTTTAAACATAAATTGTGAGATATATAAAGATATTAAATATTTTGCAATACTTGGATAAAAATCAAACCTCTTCTAACTAGCATTTTTTCGTTATGGGTAAAATATAAGTAAATTATTTTAACACAAGAAATAAACTGCATGTGTTTTTCTAAAACATCTATTTTTGAGGAAAACGAATGGGATATTCCAAAATTTTGTGCTGTCGAGACCCTATCTGGAAGCTAAAACATCTTTAGAACTCGTAATCTCTATCTTATTGCATTATAAGTTGCAATTTTAATTAGCCGTTCATAAATAATACAAATTCTTGACCATTTATTAGATTTGAGTTCAGTATAAATATTCCAATATTTACGTAGTTTCCATTAGATGGAACAAATTGTCTCAAATTTCGATTTCCTTCATAGCGCCAATGACCCAAGATTTTGAGACATATTGTTTATTGACTTTAATTGATGAATTGTTTATTGAATGGCTCATGTGCCAAATGATAATTTTCTAGTGAGGACCTTTAAACCTAGGTTCTGTCCCTCAACCGCCGTTTTTAATTGCTTAAAATTCTTCTGTGATGAAGTAGATTTAAGCATGTAATCTTTCGGTATAAAATGATAAATCTCTGCTGCTAAATACGTCATGACGCTTTTTTATTTTTTTAGTAGATAGATTCACCCGATATTCTCTACGCGAACGTTAAATATCTGTAACAGTTTAATAAAATATTTGTTGCATTTTAAGTTTTAACATTTTTTAACTTCAAAGAAATGGTCAATAACATTTTGTTTCAAGTGTTTAGTATTCTTCATGCAACTATTAAAGTCTTCGTGGATCACCAAGTGTCATTGATTGAACTGAAGTTATGTAATACTGTCCCGTTTCGTCGAATTTACATTAACATAACGACCACTGTATGCAATTCCTCTGGCACATCTTTCAGCGTCATAAGGAAATCCAATCCAAGAAACCAACAAACCGCAAAAGTGAACTGGTAATGGTTAATATCTGTATTTAACCATTTTCTCAGCTATAAACAAAAAAACAATAGGAATTTCTAAAGCCGTATCTCCACTCGTTGATTAACTGTTGGAATCTTTCCCCCTCTACTCCAACACTATAGAAAATTTATCCAAGGTAGATTTGTTCCATGTAAAAATTGGCAGCAGGTTTTATCTAATGCATATGAAGATTGCAGTTAAATACAATGTTTGTTGCATTTTTTCCGAAAGGTCTTCAGGAGCCTTTCCACTAGCTGCTGTCGGTTGCCTTTGATTTGTTGCCTCTTCAAAGCCAAGGACAAAAGATTTGAGTACACCGGCGATGCACAACCAGATTAGACCGATTGATACAAAATGACTGTAGAGGTTCCCTGAATTGTAAAATCTTTTCAGAACCCTAACCGAACTAGTGTTGAGCCGCAAAGATGTCAAAGCCATCTTACTGTTTAGTTGACCGATGTTTTGAAGTATTGTGGGGCTCCAGTCCATAGTGGTCTTGTCTCCATTCATATGAAGACTACAAGGCTTTATAATGTCATCCGTAAGTTCCAGAGTTTGAATTTGATTGACTCCAGAGCCATGTTACTGTTTAGTTGACGAGTAATTTCGAGTAGTGAGGGCTCGACGCTGCTAACTGACGGTGGGCTGAGAATACTTCCAATACAACTTCCCATTTCTGCAATATAACCAGTAGTGACCATGGCTCCACTTATCTGAAAACTTCAAGGCCTTGTAATGTCGTCCGTAAGTTCTAGAGTTTAATTTCGGTATGGCATGGTGTTGACCAGCTGAGGACGCATTCACTTGCGATTATTCTCTCTACTTCGTTGAGCTGAGGATTCTACTTGGAATGTTCACCGTTTACGGCTTCTGCACTACGGAGTTGCTACAATTGAACTGTTGGACACTTTTAATCTAAGGAAATATTTTCATTTCTATATTTATTTATAGCAACTTGACTGCTCAGTTATGTAATTAGTTAAAATGCACACACCTTTAGCAACTTTTGACTCTCTTTGGAAGCGATTTTGGGTGAAGACGAAGCATCCGTACATAGCCTTAATGAGGAACACATTGAACTGGCCTGTCATTTCGTTCGCGTATCACTGATTTTTTATTTTACGTAACGGTCTAAAATTGTCATTGACATTCAAATGATACACCAAAAGTCACGTAAATGGATCAAACGGTTTTGCAGGAAAAATCTTGTAGACCTTTCTACATTAGATTGCACACACAACTCTATTTTGCCTTATTAATCTTCACTTTGTTGTCTCACTGTTAATGCAGCTCGCGCTCTACGGTTGTTAAACGCTGTGGTTTATAGTTTGATTCGATACGATTTGCGTCAAGGCCATTTCTGACTCTTATTAAAACCCTTTAGAAAATATTCATCCATGCACAGTTGTTTCACTATTTAATTTGATGCAGAAACGTCTCGAAGTTACTAAAGTGTATTCTTTCACAAAGTTCACAATTATGTCATTCTTTACAGTAATATTGTGATTTAAAAATTGAACGCAGATCAATAAGTAAAATAAAATATATTTAATAGTTTGATTAAATTTTACTCTGAAACGGTTCCACCAATGATTTCTATGACATCAAAATTACTCTAACGGTTGTTAGTACAGGTAAATTTATTAAGTTTTTACATATTGGGAGCTAATATCCTGAGCGCATGAACACAAGTATTTTTTCCGATGGTGTTAATAAATATAAGCATTTCCCATGATAGGACAGTTGTAAAATGAGCTTTTTTCGTTATGTTTTACTGGGCGAAGTGGGTCGGTATTTATGAGAAAACGCGCGCGAACATCGTCTTTCCTTTGAAGATGATGGCAAAATTTAGTAATTTGTGTGTAGAGATTACATGTCAAATTCTATCCATCTAGCTTTTTTTAAGTTACCGTGTTCACATAAATTTGGAAGGACAGACACCAAGTATTATACTAAAATCTGTTCTTTTTTAAACTCCTCAACGACTACTTAGCTTATCTTAAGAAGGTTCATCGTTTAAAATGTTTTGTAGGCTTTTCTTCGTGTATGCGAAAAATTGTTTAAAAATTTATTAATTTAAAAATTCTCGTTTTCTAAAATTCCACTTCTTTGTAAAATAAAACTTTAAAAAATCTTACGCGCCACTTGAAATTGCTATAAACTATTTGAAATTAATAGGTATTTGGCACTTGCAACAAAATTTTACTTTTTCTCGGAAGTAGAAATGTTTAACCAGATAATGACGGTCTGGGCGCTAAGGTAATTATCATTTAGCTACTAAGAAAGTCAGTCTCGGATGTTTGGATAGATTTGAGGATAAGTAGAAATTCAAAAACGAACGCTGTGAGTACCAAAGGTGAAAAAATTTCACAAGTAAGTAGAGGATCCAGCTATATTCATAAAAGGCTAAATTCCATGTTAAGAAAACACAAGCAGAATCTTACGCCGTCGATAAAGAGTTAAAAGGTTGAAATAAAAATATTTACACTAAATTTTATTTCAATTAAAACTAAATGAAAGTTCAGAAAACTTCGTAGTAAACTGGTATTCTCTAGAAAAATTTGTACATTTTCCCTTGCTCTGTTGAATTAACAAATGTTAAATATATGGGAAAATCCAGTGTGGTATATTATCAATACCAGCAATTCGATAAGGCTGATATACGAATAGTTCAAGACTTGTAAATAAAAAATAGCTGGGGTGAATATATTCCTTCATGAACGAATGTAACATAATGTAATGATAATGCACCGTCGCACTTTAAAATATTAAGGTTGAAGTAGTATGTAAAATGAAAAGCCATTGGAAAATAAGCTTGGCGATTGCAGCTCTTCAAGATAAGTACAAGAATCAAGATAGTACAGGAATCTTCAGTTTGTGTAGTTGACCCTAGATGTGTGTCGTGTGTGATAAAACAGCATAAATTAAAGAATAAATGAGAAATTTTACGTATTTTTGTTTTAGTTACAAATTTAGAGTATAAAACAGTATTGGTGTCCACTCCCGACTCTCTCGTTTTGTTTAGCTTGATAGTATAGTGAAGAGAATCGAGAATGTGTGATTTGAATTTCTTCCTGTTGACCGATTAGATCCAAAGTACGGTTCAGATTTACAGTTTTAGTGTGAAGACCACTTATCAATTGATCTGCAATGTTCCATTAGTCTAGCTTATTGCATTTTTGAGTAATCGAGTTCATATACATGGGCATAGAATTATTGTCAACCATATGATAGATTTTATCTGAAATTTGATGCATATCTACAATTTTGGTGATAGGACCATATGCCGAATTTCGACCATATGCCGAGTTTCGACCATATGCCGAATTTCATTCTTCTAGTTTGCGGTGTTTTTGTATTACTGTGTTCACATACACAATTCCAAAAATGGCTTTCTGACTCGGGAGGTCTAAAACGTGGAGATTCATAAAGTATTTGAGGACTACTCGTATACGAAGTATATGGAAAACGAAATCACAGCGGTAAAATGTTTTTATTCCAGATACATTGGGCAGTTGTCCTATACCAGAATATAGGTCCCACTTTCAAAGCACAGATGAATGTCTTGTGGTAAAATACCGGGGTTAACCAGGTAAATAATAAATAACCTGGCATACAACCTTCCATTATAGGATTTTGTTCATCTCGTCTAAATAGGTCTCGTAGTACAAAACTGACGAGGCTACGTATCGGCCATACATTCTTTACGCACAAACATTTGTTACAAGTGGAACCTCCTCCCATGTGTTCTGCTTGCAATTCCATTTTATCTATCCGATACATTCTTGCAGAATGTCCTGATTTTAACTTCTAAAGACAGACTTATTTTGACGTCACGCATTCTTCCTTGAAGGATTTACTGGGTATTCCAATATCTGGGCTTTTAAAAATATTGTGTTTTATACTTCCATTTGAGAAGTTGTATTTTTGGATTTTTTGTAACAATTTTTTTTAATTTATGGCTTTTTAATGCCTGTAAAGGCCTTTTATTTGGTTAGACTAATACACGATTTTAGATGTTTTAAGTTGCCAAGGTCTGGCGCAGTATAAGCTAATACGGATTTTGTTCCATATAACCCGCAACAAAAAAATCCCAGATACATGGAGTCTCTTCTATGCCATCTAGTTTCAAAGGAATCTGTGTCGACAGTGATCACATTCAACACTGGACCCAAGGTGAACTCATTCTAGGACGTGTTTTGGTTCAAAAATATTGAGTTCTCCCACTTGGAATTGCTGAGTATTTTTCATTTGAAATTGAACAAAAGGTTCACCGTTTTGAGAGACGCTAGGCTTCTCTGGAAAATGTTTTTTTTTTAAATTCAGTCAATCTAATTTCACTGAGTTGCCTTGACATCAATTTCGAACTAGATCTTTATTATTTCCATTTACATAACGATTTGTTTTTAATCCGTCATTGCAAATTGGAATTTGCTATCCAAATGTTTTAATTTCCAAATCTCCATTAATTTTGAGACTGAAGATTCCTTCATAGTCGTTATAGTACGATGCGGCTTTGCCTAGACTTGATTAATTTAAAACCTCAGCATATGGAAATATTTAAAATTGATCTGCGATATCCTTAAACGTTAGGTTTGACGTCCGACGTATAAAACCAATCACCTGGTGGTGTTGGAATAAATGTATAGAAACGCTTCGTCTCCAGAAATGTTTCAGAGATTAATTTATGATGTAATCCTCTACGGAGTTGCTTGTTCAAGAAATGAACATCAAACAAGAGTATACTTGAATGTGCTTATGCTGCCTTTTTCGTAGTTAAAGATATTGTTGCACCCATTCAACTTGCGATCCCAACGCAAGTCTGTTTCTGAATATCTTTTTCGAACGTTTGTTAAGCATTGGATAACAGCACAAAGTTGATCTAGAGATTTTTTTGTTAATATAGTTTTTTAATGAATGAAATCTTACAACATGCATTGTAGACATACTAACCACGAGTACGAGGTCGTTTGGAGATGACTATAAACAGCAGTTGATTAGATTGAAAATAACCGATCTTTAGTAGAGAATAAAGGGCATATTACCTACATGGAGTTTAATGGCTGCGTTATTGTACTTGACTAAATTTGGATCATCCCCCCATAGTTATTTTTTTGCACCTTGGGGGAAAAGTTCGTTTAGGAAGGTCTCCGTTACGTGTAGAATCCAACTTGTCATTTAATCAAATTTCTGTTTACTAGCTAACTATCCATTTCTGTAACTCTCTTGTATGATCTTGTAGACCGTTGTTACTAAAATGCCAATTTTAAGCAAACTCTGGTATGTCATACGCCATGTCACGTTGAAAAGCGGCATTTTTTTCACATTCAGAACAGAGTTTGAATACTTTCTCACTAGATTTATCTTAAGATTAGAAATTTATATGTAGAGTGAACTTTCAAAACTCGTTTTCCCAATGTCTAACACAATTTTCCTGAAAATTCTGTTCCATAATTTGTAAATTCCGAGGAGAAATCCAGACGCTGGTTATTTTTGTTTTTACTACTGCAAAATATACAAATGCTACGAAATATTTAGATGCTTTATGAACAATAAAATATGCATTAAAAATAACCATAATGTTTACGTATTGTGGTGTGGTTACGTATTAACTGAAAATGCAAGTTTTTTTCAAATACCGAAATACTTGCGTTTTACCGAACAATTGATGCACACGATTTTAAGTCCGAGTCCTTAAGTTATTCATAACGATTATTTCAGCAAAACTCTACAAAAGTTTAGGATCATAAGTATTATCTCCTAATGTAAAGTTTTCGATATATAGCACCCTTAATAAGCGCCATAAATAGTGTATGGCTTATTCATATTTTCGTTTTGTATAGTTGTATAAATACGTAAAAATGCTTATTTTTGGCCAAAAGTCATTTTTCAAGTGACTGGCAGTTTTCTGTTTGAAAGACAACTAGGTTAAAACAGGTTTATCTTTAGAATTTGGTTCAGAATGTTTATCTTCTCTCAATATATTTCAAATCAACTTCCACTTTTCTCTGTTTATGTATACCTATTAAAACACTAGGGAAGTTCGAAGTCGCTTATATCGATTTACCATCAATAAAATTTTGCTCATTAGAGGTGTATTTCCGTACTGTGATTTGATTCAGCACACAAGGAGGCAAAATTTTTGCTACGGCCTGAAACTTCAATTCTTCCATTTTGATACAATCCTTCATCCCATTTAGAATTTTGTTTCCCATACATGTATAAATATATGGGCATTGCGACTGATGATCTCGAGTTCCAGATCAGATTCGTTTTGTATTGTGGTTTGATGCATGCAAAATGATTAAAAAGATCAGGATGGTTTGCATTATTGATTCAGCGGGAGGGAACCGACAAGATACGGTTTACGGTTATGCAAAATCCTCTCAGAAACGACAAGTCTTTCTTAATCGAAGATGATATCATACCTTCATTCATGTAGGATATTTATAAGTCGTGCCAGGGAATCTTTTGTTTTGAACAATATTTTCCCAACACGGTCGATAGTTTTTCAGCACTGGGCTTTATGAAATGAAAGGGTTTTATCAAGGGCAAGTCTGTTGCATAGTGGTCTGGATCACCTTTATCACCGCAAAAGCAATGATCCTATGAACACAAACCGAACCAGTGAAGATAGGGCACGAAGGATCATTGTCCTTTGATGAATTGATTGATTTTTGATTTGAATGAGGCTCTATTAATGTTGATTTGAGGTACGAAAAGTAAAGTTCAGCGTCCCGTTTCTGAATGGTTCAATCTATCCTGCAAAACTTTAAGAGAACATTTTTTGAGATTTTTTTAAAGGCAAGATTTAGGGAGATTGATAGTACGCGTTGGATTTTGGAGAGTGCGATGATGCTTATGGTGTCGTACTCGTCACCTATCTGATCAAAGGTCGGAATTACGAATATCTTCAAATGGCTCTCGTATAGCTTCAAAACTGGGCCTTAATTTAACAAATAAAGTTTTATAAGTCGATGCTCCATGAATTGATGAGATGAAGAGACCACCAATATGCTTGAACGGCGATTTGATTTGAAATCAAATTGGTCAGAATTTGGAATGCTAAAAATTAGCAGTGGCATTTTTCTATTATATTTCATGCTAAACAAATCCATTTTTCTCTTAAGTTTCATGCTAACATTTCACATTTAGTTTTCTTCGGAAAAACTAACTTATGTCGTGTCTTGTAACGCGAATGCACATCACTCTCCTTCCAGTGGACTGTTGTGCAGCTGAAATGTCTTGAACCGTTTTAAACTTCATCTCTACTGACAGTTTTCAAACTCCGGGGTAGGTGACACGACTTGAATCATACGTATTTTTGAGTGCCAGTGACTGACCGCTTCTTCTTGGTTTGAATGCTATTTTTAAAAACTTAAATGACTACCTTTTCAGATGGTTATAAAAACTGTTTAAAATATGGCCTAGTCAGAGATTACTTTATGTACTTCAGGTTGGTTATTTGTAAATTATTGGCATGACTAAAGAAAGTTATTTGTTAAAATGAGGAAATACCTTTAAAGGGAAACTACATTATGAGGTTTTGAGTGACGATATTTCCCTTCATTGTGACCAAAAAAAGCATGGAAGCTGATTAGTTGTTGTGATTCATTCTTTGCTTTGGCACATGACTAAATCTTAGATTGACTCGTTTTTTTAAATCGGCATGAATTGTGAGCTATTCTTGATGTACCACGGGATATTTACTATGATTCGTAGGATCTCATTTTTGAGCTTTATCTCTGAGATTTCGTAGCTATGGGGTATTTCGGATGCGTAAGTGTGGATTGGACTGAGAATTACTAATATAATAGCCCAGATCCTCCGGTAACGCTCTGACGTCACCAACAATAAAACTTGCGCCATAGCACTACGAGGCGTTAAACAGCATTATTTCATTGTTAGAGAACCTAAATTTCAGTAATTTTAAATTTAAGAGTAATTGTCGTTCTAATTTCAAATTTAATAGCTCTAAAATAGTGAAATAAAATTTTCAATCGATTGATATAAAGTTTATCTCGCTATGATCAATAGTTCCCGAGAAATCTTAAAATATATTAATCCTATATTTCAAATTAATTTCCGTTTTTTATTAGAAAGTAGTAAACCACGTCAGTGGTATATCATGCACGTGATATAGTTTGGACGCCAAATTGTATCTGAATGCAATCGTGGCGATGTTTTCTTGCCAAGAATTAAATTAGCCACCAGTGACGTGATTCTACCATTCGTTCTCAACCGCCGCCAGTTCCGCTTGCACGATGACTATCAACAAATCGCAGGGGCAAACTTTCGATCATGTTGGAATTTACCCTGTCTTTTCACATGGACAGTTCTATGTTGCACTTTCAAGGTCTAGGATTCCCAATCACGTTAAAATTTACACAAAGACATCTGAAGTACATGGAAAATCATTAAACAACTAAAAATACTTCACACGGAATATTGTTTACCAAGAGGTATTTTGAATAAAGAAATATGTACATAAAAAATATTTCCTATCATAAAACATATGTTTAACATTGATTGAAAGCAAATAAAATAAACATTTCTCGCGCATATATATATATATATTTAAATACGTCAAATTTGAAGGGAAATCTCTCGAATGAAGAGGCAATTTGCACACGTCAAACCATGACGGGTGATTTTCTAGTTTGTTAATAAAGCAATAAGTGCTGTTATCCAGTAGATTTAAGTACTTGACTTAAATTCAAGTTCCAAGTGATATCGTCTTCGAAGAGGGTGAGTGTTGTTAGACTTTTGATGAAGTGACCTTTTCTGAACACGATTGCAGCTGTAATAGTGCCATGACAGTTCTCCAGATCTTATTGAATGTCCTGTTTTTACTCCTCATCGCTTTATACAGCACTTTCAAAGGACAGCAGTGACTCTTCCAGTGTTGCTTGGTAGACAGCCACGTGTTTATCTTTATACTTTTTAAAAATCTATTGTTTTTCCCACTTGTTTAATCTCTAGTTTCTTCACCATAATTTCTCGGAATTAACTGTCAATTTGACAGTGATTACCCGATTCATTTTAATTGGGCTTTTAATTGAATGAATAGGAATTTTATTCTTAATTTACCTTACGAAAAATAAGCACTCGTTTGGTGCAGCATAGTCTACGAACAGGCTCTTGTGCCATTAAATACAAAACAATCTAAATCAAAACTGAACATGGTAGCCTAGATCTTATCCATATTAATGGCTACATCCCCAGAATGAACACAATCTTTCAATAGTTGATAACCTGCATTGGAAAGTATTGATAAAGAGGCAACTCGTACTTTTCTGTCCTACTATAGCTGTGTGATCAGCGGAAAGACAATTTAACACCATCTCACTTTGGGAAAAGTCTTAGGTGAATTTATTATGAAGGAAAGTAGTTAGAACTCTTCTTTCTGGAGTTGCAGCTTTGATAATTTCACAACTTAAGATAGCTTAATTTAGTCTCACTTGGAATGTTCTATTCCAAAAGAGGTTAGTTATGATGTTGATAAGATGGGAAAGTTCTCGATTATCAGTTTGTAGATAAGATAGTTGTGCCATATTCTATCAAACACTTATCCTACGTCTAGGAAAACGCCTCTTTGTGCACAGTTTGTAGCTAAATTCTTCAATGATAGCATTTGTGTCTCCAAGGAATTGATGAATGCAGTTGTGGCTTTCTCGGAATCGAAATTGCTCTGTTGGTATTTTATTTTCCTCGCAGTGATCATTCAGTCCAGCCAGTATTAATTTTTCGTTAACTAACCGAGATTGCATACCACGCTAACTCGTATATAGCTATCGGGAAGTTAGTGGTTTTATCCTGGTTGTGGAACATCAGAACTTGTGCAGTTTTTTATTTGATGGGTAAGTGAAGTTTCAGGGTTTTGAATACTTGAGTGAGAAAAGTTTAAGACATTTGGAGGTAACAGAGCTTTACTGGGTCCTCAGTCAGGTCCTGTTGATTATTTATAGGATTGAATTTTATCATGATTCTAGAGATTTCTTGTTATAAAAATGATCTTGCTATTAAGGGGCTTTAAATAGCGACTTAACCACTAGAAAGCATCTGTAGATTACAGGGACGAAATGAGTTAATTGTACATCACCCAACCTTGAAAGGATGCATGAAAATGAATTTTTCAATATTTTATTTGGTTAAATTAGTTCCATGCGTGATACTATTTAATAACAGAAAATTATTTTTAGAAAATGTTGCACAGAAAGCATTTTGTGCGTGACCATTTTCTACTGAAATTTTCAAAAGAAATATCTTGCAAGTTAAAAGATGACTTAACTACTTTTGTATTCATGTGGATAATATGCAATAGCTAGATTTAAATAATTATTCAAATAAAATTTTACATGATAATTATTAATGTGGATAAAGTGCTTAATCGCACTTAAAAGGTACATTCATAGTTTTCCTCTTGCTGCTTATTTTTGTACCAGTGACATTATTCTCTAGTATTAAATTTTGTTGTAAAATTGTGAATATATCATTTTCATACCGCGTTTTGTATTCATATGTATCTATAATATACTCGCACTGATTTTATGTATAATATTGTTGTAGTGTTTTTCACAGTGTAAAAGTACTTCGGACATTGGGAATAAAACAGCAGTACAGTCATCAAATTTTATTTTCGCTTTATAATGCATAAATTGTTTATTATAAATATTGCTTCCATTCATTAGTAGACTGTATGTTTCACAAATTTATAACATTTATCCATTTAAAATTTATGTCAATGTCAAGATGGTTAAGGCATTATTTTAAAAAAGGAAACTAAATTAAAATGTACTGTTTATGAATGTTTGGTACTAATAAAATACAGTTTTGTGAAAGACATTATGGATTTATTTCTTGGTTGTCTTTGATCTTTATAGTTGTTAGCAACCGTGAACGGCGTTATACGATGTAAATATTGAACGTTACTTCATTACACTTAATGAAGAAAAAATTGTAAGTAAAACTTCAAATAATTTAAATTTTGTCTAAATTTTTCTTTCATAAAATGAAATGTAGTTCAAAAGTTTCGGTGCACCATTACATCTGGAATGTATTTAAATATAATTAAAAATTTAACTTTCATTGTGGGTAGGCTTCATTTTCCTCAGACTTAAGCGATTATTAACTAGAGGTGGATAAATAAAGCCATTTATTTTTAAAAGCTGCACTTTTATTTATCCACCTCTAGTTAATAATCAATTTAAGCTATTATTAACTAGAGGTGGATAAATAAGTGCAACTTTTAAAAATAAATGGATTTGGAGAAACGAACCAAAATCTTGAGCTCAAGCAAAAATTCCTGTTAAGTATATTTTTAAAAGTTTTTAAATTTGCTTCATGTTTTTATAAGGATGAAATTTTGTAACGGATTTTACACTCGCTGTCCTGTGTGCTGGAGTTTCAAAACTTTGTTCTCTTGATTGTTCTAGATGACAATGCATTGTTAATATGTTCCGAACTTAATTATAAGCTAATAGATTAATTAAACTTTTATTCCACACGAGTGGCGACACCTGATGGATAATTTAAGAAAGTCTACCTAGATTCACCAATATTTATAGTAATGGATACTAAATTCAAGACTAAGAATTAGAAAATAAAGATATAAATTTTTACATTTTAATACACAGTAATAAAAATGTTTTTAAAAACTGATTTTCTTTAGTTCATTAAGCTATATTCTGTTTCGAAAAGAAACGTAATTTAACATATTAGTACTGATGGCTTTTAATTAATCGGATATTCATATTTTCGGATATTATCTACCAAACTGGTGTAAGAACAGGTTGCAAGGCTGTCAAAAGAACGCGGGTTAACTGTTTATCACAATTTGAAGTTTAAAATTTCTTAGTTGACGAAACCATGAAACTCGAATTATGCATAAGAAAACAATTGAAATTATATTATCAGCGAACAATTTGGTGGCCGAAAGTGGCTTACGAGTAATAATTGAAAGACTAAGAATTAGAAAATAATTAAAATATAAACTTTTTAATACAGTAATAAATGTTTTTAAAAACTGCTTTTATTAAGTTCATTAAAATCTATGTTCTCTTTCGAAAGGAAAGTAATTTAACAGATTAGTATTGATGGCGTATAACTTATCATGATTATTATATAATAAACTTAACTCTTATTTTGAACGAGAAAGTTAGACTCCAAAATATCTATTATTCTACAATTTAGTCTAACCCAATCGACAATTTTTATAAGCTACTATTTAAAGTATTTACATCGTTGCAAAGATGGAATTTTGAAATTTATTTTTCATTCGCTGTCTGAAGATCTAGAGTTCTGAAATTTGCAACTCGTGTATTCTCGATGGCAATGCACCAGACTTTAATTTTCGGTTATTTGATTTTTTAGTAAAATTTTTATTAAATCTCTCTGAATGACGTCATTTCGTAGAAAATTCGATAAAAAGTTTATTACAATGTTCTATAATATTAATAATAATGAATTATGTAATATATTAAAGAGCGAAAAATAGAAAATTATTAAAATAAAGTTTTTAAAAACATGCTTTTGTTAGTTTACTAAGAAATTTAGGTACGAAAAATATGGACGTTAAAACAAAATTGCGTTAAATAGATTAGAGCAAAAATAAAGCTACCTTATCATGCGAAAGAAAATTCACAAACAAATAATTAAAAATTGAAATGTTTTTTAAATGAGATTGAAATCCCAATTCGCATAACACAATCTTGACGCCTGATGCTTCAGCGATTTTGTTTCGATGTGCATATTTTTGATAAAATATTTTCTACTTTCTAGTGCATTAATAAAAGTATGTTTTTCAAAATGCATACTAGGAAATTTGTACCGATACCAATCGATAACACTTGACTGAGCTATAAACCACACGTTGTTAGTGGCACATTTAAGTGGGAAGAACAAGAAAAACTTTAGCTAGTAGAAATACTGACCTACTTGATACGCGTTTGTCAACTTTTGATTGCTTAATTTAAGTTGGGAAATAACGAATACTTCTGAGTACCTTAACTGCAATAATTCACATCTATTTCGGTTTAATATTTTATTTTATGAATCGTCGTTGCGATTTCTCGATCGTTCACTCAATGCGAAACAAACTCCATTCCATGGAGTATGAACTTCCCTAAGTCGACGTCAGAGAAATAAATTGAGCCATTCATAAGCGAATGCAGTAAATTTTTGTTATAGAATAAAAATATTCTGTTATCAGATTTCAGCTATCTTGTTTACAGTCGATTCAGTTTTATTTAACCCTTTCTTTTGTAAAGCCGGGTATGGCCGTCAATCAGAAAGCAACCTGCGGAGACGAACGCCGGCTATAACCGGCATCCAGAAAGCAACCCACAGACACGAGCGCCGGCTAACTGGAGATATTAATTTGAACGTTAATAATAATAAAATTATAATTAAAATTATAGTAATTATTTATGTAGAAATTAGGAATAGAAAAGTCCCTTTCCTTCTTGGAGTATATCAAGCTGACGTTGGTGGCTTAAAAAGTAAATCCAAATGCCAGACTGTGCACGCGTCTGAAATGTCATTGTCGATTCATAACAAATTTCATGACATTTAAAATTTAAAAATATCAGTATTTCGTAAGTATGTTTATGAGCAATAACGTTTTGTGTTCAGAGAAACACTTTGTAGTTATTCTGTATAATGCACTATAAATTTGAAAGTATCAAATTCTTTTGTTTTTATTTGAATTGAACTTTACTTCATGAAGGAAACTGTTAAAAGATAAAACAAAAAAAAAAGAAAACGGCGCAATTTTTAAATAGGAAGCAATTGCTCTGATCATTTCCTTCTCATTGCACCGTTGCATTCCGTAATTTAATTTATAATGAACAAAGTTCTGAGTAAAAACCTTTTCTCTGTTGTTGATTATAGTCGTAAGTAATCAGTATGTACTACTGTTTTTAAAGTTTTTAAGCTAATAAATGTACTGCTGAAAAAATTGTAAAGTCTACATTTTTATACAGCCCCGGACCTATTAGTCACATGTAATTGAATTTTTTTTTGTCACATTAACATTTTAAACAAGAAAAATTCCACTCTTCTGCGATTAAAACCGACCAAGTTATGAAGCTTTGAATTAAGCGATTTTGGACCATTTTAGTGTCGCCTAGATTAACATATCGGAAGTCGCCGAAGAGTGGAACTCTTTTGTTTAAAATGTTAGTTTGTCACGAATATTTTGTGTTTGAATTCCAAGGCAAAGATTTACCCTTTCAATTTCTGGTCAGGATTTATCTAATTTTTTGTTTAGCAATGATTTGATAATTTCTCTTTCAATTTGATAAATTTATAGTATTGGTTGTGTACCAAGTTTTTCATACACTGCAAGATCCCAAATTCTGTTAGGTTTTTAACTCCATCCGATGCAGATGGATCTTGCCAATGGATTAGAGCTAATCCATTGGTAAGAACCAGTCTTGCTACAAACTTGAAATATTAATATCTACTCTTGATAAAAATAGTTCTTTCAAATATTGTTTTTGGACCTCCAATTGGTTGTGCAAGTTTTATCTTTTAAAAATTTTAATTTGTACGTTTGTTTTACATCAAAACGTTTGAGATACATAATGTTATCGTTTTTTGAGCATTTTCTACATCTATATAAAAGTCAATATCTGTGTGTGTCAAAAGTATTTCAATAAATAATAAAACTTCAAGTATTTATTGCCTTACCAACTTCTAAAATTTCTAACTGTTGTTAAGATGATAATTGTTTAAGAAATCTGAAATTCCAAAAATTGGTTCATAATGATTTTCCAAAGGAGGGGAAATATCTGTTGTATAGAATTTTAAACTAAAGAATTATTTTTATATTATTAAAATTCTAGATATATTTTTTTTTCTCTCTCTCGACTTGGTTTTACTAAATTGTTGTTTAAAAGTTATTATTGTTTTTTTTATTTAGCAAAAATCTAACGATAAGCCATTAATATTATTGTAATATTTTATTTGTTTCGGGAATTATTAATTGTGCAACAAGGTATTTTTTTAGCTAAATCTCTCTTCGGTCGAGACTCAGGTTTTCCTGGCGGAAAATATCTTTCTTTTACCAACCAACGCTTCTACAAGTTATTGACCCCAGCCGTGGGGAAATTTCCTGGAAAACCATCCCCCTTTTGACTCTCTGTACGGGCGCATTGCAAAAATTCCGCCTTCCCACCCTCGAGCTGACCTTTGAACTGAAAATGGTGGTGTTTTTCACCCGTTTTGGGTCGGTGACAAAAATTTTGGTTTGTCGGCGGTCTCAGACAGAGAGGTTTTAGGCTCCGTAAAGAGAAAAGGGAAGCTGAGAAAGGGAAGAAGAGGGCCGCGTTGGCCCCTGGCCGGATTCGAAATTTTGCGGCGGATTATCTGTTAGGCCGAGCTGGAGATGCAGGATTCGGTAGGAAAAGGTCGTGCCGATCGACACACCTCTTGAACGAATATGCTGTGTCGCTAGGCTGACACAAGGGGCTTCCCCAAGACGTGCGTTTCGGCTACGATATTCTGTGTGTCTGCAGATCCATTGCACCGGAATCCTTAACCAAAATAAAAGTTGATGAAGAAGGCTGATGTTTGCCCCGCTGGATCCCCCTTTGAACCGTCAAGATGTCGGACCCTTGTATTACCTCATCATACCGTTATAGGTTAGCCGAACATATCCTATCAACCCAAGAACTGGCGCTCCGCCATGTCCGGTCTGTCATGAAATTGAGAATCTGTTGAAGATCCATACTCATCAATAGCCCCTGTGAAACTACAGATACCGTGCTTTATTTTTTTTCTTACGCAGACATTACCAAGGAAGTTGGTATCCAACGCACCGCCATGTCCGACCTGGAATATGAACAGTTAAGTGTTTTACATTTAAAATTTTATCTTGCCTATGTAAAAATAAATACGGTAATCAATATTATAATTTAAGGGATAGTAATTGATAATAGATAAATTAACGAAATAAAAAAATGGCATTTGGAAGTATTAAGAGCAACTATCGAAAGGTTAATTTGATATAGATTCATTTATTATAACCAATGGGTTCAAATGTTGCAGGTTAATTTGATACATGTAAGTCACGATTAATGGTAATGATACAGTTGCTGCTATTTATAATTTTAAATAAAGTAATTACAGGTGTGAAAAAAACGCAAGTAATATATTATATATATATATATATATATATATATATATATATATATATATAGATTATAATACCTAACAAGTTCAACTCCATATAGATTCAATTTTTACATGTGGATTTGGCTTGATGAAATATTTAAATTAATTGGTTATTATTGCAGTTTGATTAAAAATTTAAATGGTTTGCAATAATTTTCTAAACTTCTCTTTTTTATTAATTTGAAAACATAAGCGTTAGTAGAATAGAACACATTGTTAATGTAAATTTTAAGAAATTGGAATATATGTGACGATTAACCTGATGAAGAACAATGTGTTTAAAACCTACTTATAAATCATTGCATTATAGTGAGATAATTAAGATATGAAATTAACATTTATTTATTGGTATATATGTTAAATTACATTTGAAATTATCTAGCAGTTTGTAAATTAAGTATCATATCCGGAACATCAACGTAAGAATTATGATATTAAATTGAATTTAGGACTTATATAAAAAATGAAAATAAAAAAAATGATTTGTTTACAAAATGTCTTATGCGTAGGTGTAAGGGCAGCCACTATGTTATTGAGATATATTGGCTTGTAAATCTTAAGTAATTGAAATATGTCTGACATGTATTTAATAGAAGATTCATTTGTTAGAGAATTATGTGTGTAAAACTTTCTTATAAATCGTTTCCTAAATTAAGAAAATTAATAAATGAGAAAACATATATGTGTGCTGTTGTATTTAAATTACATTTTGAGTATTTTTAGCTGATTGCTATTTGTTATCCGTTTGTATGTTATTGTATGTTCTAGGAAGTTTAATATGAAGGAAGATTATTGATAGGCATAAAATCTAGTAATAAAAATTTTAAGGATAGGATAAATAATAATAAATTAAGATTATTGGTTGGTGGCCACTATTTAAAAATTTCTTTTATATGAGCTTGATATTAATGAGATAAAATTAAATTGAATTAATGCTGAGGATGCAGTAGAGTTAATTAAATTTTGAATGTGGATGAGGTGTTGAATTAATATTCATTTCTCTTATATAATCTGGGTCGACCCTAAATGTATAATTATGCTTGTTGTGTTTTATTATAATTTTTTATTATGTTCATTATTTTATGTGTTTTTTGTCATTGTGCATATGTAGTAATAATTCTGATTTTTATTCAATAAGATTAGGATATGTGAAGTATGTTGTAAAATGGCGGAGTTATTATTTTTATATAAATAAATGTCATTAGTTTGAAGTATTTTCGTCACTGATTTATTTGCCACCCCTATGACAGTGATGGAGGTAACTATTTGGTGTAACCTGGGTTAACTTTATAAAATATAACATCTAAAATTTTTATAAATATAAGACACAACGCAAACTAAAGATCTTTATGAATTGTTTTGGTGTTGAATTTGGTGATTATTTTAATGATTAATTAAGAACTGAAATTAAATTGAAGTTATGCTAAATTGTGACTAGAAGGGAATTAATTATTTAATTATTTGTTTGATCAAATGCTATTAAACTTGTCTTGCACATGTAAAAATGATTTCAGATCTAAGATGCTAAGAATCTAAAGGTAAGTAAATTGAGTAAATGGAGTATTGTTGTTTTGAGTTATCTGAATACTAAGAGTAAGATGGTAATAATCAGTAGTAAATTGAAAAGTTTATAGTTTTATATCATTTAAAAGTTCATAAATTAGTACTTCTAATAATAATAATATTTTATAAAAAGACTAGTTAAATTAAATTAAAAAACTTTACAACACATTTATTTCTTTTGCTCTAAAAAACATTCTTTTGAAATGCGTTTTATATACTTTCATTACATAACCTATTTGATATACAAATAAACTATTCTTTTGCTCTTCAAAAAAAACCCTCAACAACAACAACAAAAAATCCAAAGAATTAATGTAACAAAAATTTTATGCTCGATTTGGAAAACGGATAATAGTGAATTTAGATATTTATACTTCTCTGTAAAAAGATATCGAATAGTTTTAAAAGACGAAAGGTTTGAAAAAGGAATAACGTAAGTTTGGGAGGGAATTACAGCATAAGCCAAAGTTTTAGGAAAAGTTTCACTATATCCAATCTTTGCCAACGATTTTGTTGGAAAAAAAGTCAATCCTGCATTTTCAGACATTGAAAGAGGATGGGGGTTAAAACCCGAAGACCTCTGATTTCTTAGTGTGATGGGAGTTACACTCAAAACTCATCTTACGAGGAAGATTTATTTGAATTTAGCCTCACATTTTCCTTAAGCTTTAAAATCAGTCTCGGTAAGGGCTAAGAAAGTGCATTTTGGATACGGCGATAAAATATTTTTTCTAAGTTACTGAAGAGAAATCTGCAAACAGATAATCAAATTAGCAGGGAAGGAATTTTAAGAAAATCTCCCTTTGGGTTTTTGAACCATATACTAGACATTTAATTTCTACGCTTTTATTTTAAATCTTTGCATAGTTTTGGAATTACAATGGTTGACATTTTTTTATTATGCGACTGTTATCTGATGAAAAAGGAAAAAAAATAGCCTAATTTCCAGTTGATACACACCAGATGGCTGATGCGGAAGGAAGATGATCATAAATATGGAACGAGTAACTCCCCCGACATGTAACTATACAAATATCTTCCCGCCGACTCGTGACATGCTTTTACCCTTTGGGTAAGCAGGGCCGACGTAGGAATGAAAAAAAATACTATACAGATATATGAATAAAATTGTTTCAATACAAATTTCCCATACAGATTCTATTCCTTTTTCTCCCTCTTGCTAATTTTTCCCTTTCTCCCTCAAGAAACTTAAATCCCTAGGAGATAACGCTAAATTCCTCAGAATATTAACTTCTGATTTAAATATTAACTAGTCGCTCTCGCCGCCCTCCGGGCAAGTTCGCGGCCTGCACCTACTACCCAGATAGCAATTTTAGTTTGCAGCAGACTTGCACTGAAAATCTGCAAGCTTACTGCAAATTTGACACAAGAGTGCAAGTGTGAAACAAGTTTGCAGCAAATTAACGCAAGCTTCGAAGTCACCATGGGACGAACTTGCAGCAAGCTTGCCTTGCAAACTCATTGCAAATTATAGCAAAAACAGAGTACGAACACAACCCGAGATAGAACTTGCGACCTACCGCTTGGTAGCCTGACGTCTATACCACTCGGCCAGCTCGACTACGAGAGAAGATAGAATTCGCTAATACATCGTTCGATTCGATTCGTATACGATTTATTTTGAACTATTTTCTTGATTTCATTAATTTTTTTGAGTTGAGAATATGATTTGAAGTCAAAGAGAGCGATTTTCGCTAATAACTACGTTTTTCTAGTAGAATAAATTATGAAATTAGAGTTCAAAAGTAATTACTTTAAAATGGGACAAAATGTATAAGTTATTATTTTTCAACAAATATTGACTGTTTTTTTGGTTTAATTTTGTTTATAAATGTTAAAATTCAACATTAAGAAAAAGGCGATATAGTTTTCTTTAAAGTAAAAACTTTTAGTATAAAGATGGAAAATGTTTCAAAATTTTTTTTTATAAAAAAGTTAGTTTTTTACAAATTATTATTGATTTATTGAATTAATAAAAAGAAGGACGGCCTAGGAGATGCTATTAAAAATTGGATGTTTTTTTTGAAACAGAGACAAAGATAATTATCTCTTTGTTCTATCTTTGCATCAAGCTTGTTTCGCAAATTTGCATTGCAAAGGAGGTGTCGCTATTTGTCACGGTGAACTTGCAGCAGGCTTGCAATGCAAGGAAGGTGGCGCTAGCTGTCACGGCGAATTTGCTACAAGTTCGCTTCAAGTTTGACGCGTCAAATTTGCTATGACAAGGTAATATCAAGTCAAAATCAAACTTGCTGCAAACGTACGTGCTATCTGGGTATGCTCAGCACTGTCCTTGCCACCTGACTGCTTCGAGGGTCTCAGACACTATTTTTTTCAGTTTTAAATACTGCATGAAGATCAGTGGAACAGACCATAAAACCATTTCATATTTTTTTTTAGAAAACAGATTCCTTTAAAATTGGAAAATCTTTCAATAAACCTAGATAGATGTAATGTTTTGTATAACTTTTTCTCGAATTTCGGCATGAAAATCTTCATATCTATAAATACAGAATGATATCGCCCTAACTAAACAGTTTCAATCCTACAATAGGTATATTACAATATTTTTGACGCGCCATCCGGTAATACCTCGTGGGTGCTTTGTGATGTAGTATCGGGTTTTTTCCCTCTTGCAAGATGCACAATGGATTCTAAAATTAAATTTGAGTGGCATACCATGTAATGCACATTTGAAGTGTATCACATGAGCATGGATATCTTCTACAAAATTAGGAAATTATGCAAATGTACCGAGAAGAATTTCATTCCTGCATCCAAAATATTCAAGTTTTCCACCATTGTTATTTGATTTCACCGGCTTATTAATTAAATTCCGTTTCTGGAGCAACATAAAAGATTTTGGCGATGAACTTTTAGAACTTTAAACCATATTCAGATGACGAGGACAGTATGTCAGCAAGCAACACTATAACAACAGAAGTATGACTACTGATGGGAAAGGACTTTTCTATATGTATAATACTTATGAAATAGAACTTTCCCATTAGTAGCTAAAGACACATCACTTTGGCCATCAAATCCCGGTACAGAGGAAAGGACCTTATAAATCCTGGGAGACAATGCCTGTAATCCTTTCGCATATTGTTTTAGTGTGGATATTACCTGTACAATGTTTGCTTATGAAAATCACAAAACCATATTTTATAGGGAAATGCATACATGAAAATAAGTATAATATAAAGTTTTCTGTATTATTTATATTTCAATTATTTTATCCTTTATGTCTTCAATTTATGATTCATCATCTATATATATAAGACGCTAATCTACTTGGAGCAGAGAAGAGGTTAATTTCTCTTGTGCCGTTGGCAACGATCGGTTTGTTTACGAAACAAAACAGGTAACGATGTTAGGCATAACTTCATATGTATAACCTACTACTATATTTGATCTAGTGTAAAACAACTTTTTCTCGAAAAAAAAAAAGAGTTTAAGACGCAGAGTTCAAAATTTTTCTTGCAATGTAATGCAACTTTGGACGAAATTATTCTAAAAATAACAGAAATGAAGCAAATGGGCTTAGGCGAGCCATAAAAAGTTCAGATCAACGAGGGGGGAATCATGTTAAATTCACAAATTGAGGTGAATATCATGGAGCTTATTATTGTCAACATTGTATATTGGGTACTTTTCCGTTATACACACACCTCTTTTTTTATCTTGGCGAATTTTTTTGGAGCGCTGAATCACCACCTTGGCTCAAATTCTTTCTTGGCGATAGTTGACTCGCTCTGTATTTTTGGATATCTGAAGCGTCGCCAGGAGCCAGAATGCGCCAATTTGGCCGAAAATGCATGAAGTGCGTATAATGGAGCGCAGATGCTCTGTGCGGGATAATCTAGTTATAAATATTATGAAATCTTGAAATTTTTCTTGAATTCACTACCAGGTTTCACCCCTTGCATGGAATAAAAATTTAATTAATCGATTAACGGATTAAGTTCTGAAAATATAAATATACTGTATTGTCATAGGGAATACAAAATTGTACAGAATTTCATTACTCAAACTTACCAGGAAGGGAATGAAAATCCGGTTACAAAATTCCATTTTTACAAACATGAAACAAATTAAATAGAAGTGTTTAAAAAACTAAATTTATTTGTGCCTAAAATCGTTTTTGCTATTCCGTAATTAATAATGTTTTGGGCATTTTCATAGAATTGCTCTCGTGATGGCTGTGATAAACTGCTTTAACTTAGTTAAATAAGCAGGTACTGGAAGGGAAAAGATTTTGTCACATATCACCACAGTAAAGATGTGAGAAGATGCTGAATCAAGACTTTTAGATAGTCGCTGGAGGCTATAGTTTTCTGAATTGCTATAGTTTGGATTTGAGTAGAAAAGAATTGTGCTTGAACTAAAAGAGACATAGAATTAGGTGGAAAGGAATGAAATATTTGTAAGATTTTTTCAAAGACTTCTTTCCAAACCAACTTAAGAAAAGAAAAATTAAACAAAAAGGTAGAGTATTTTGCACTGTTCTTTATTTCACAATGTGTTTGAACTATTTTATAATCTCTTAATTGTATTATCATGCATTATACTAATTGCATTATCATTTCTTTCTTATTTGTATTATCATGATTAAAATGTAGCAAAAGCATTCTAAACCAACATATATAATAATTTATTTACAAATTTGACGATCTCTACAAATATTAAATGGCATTCCTATGATGAGCAAAATAGATTACTACGGATCTCTAGGATAATTGTACTTAATTTCAGAAAAGCTAAATGTATATTTCAAAGATACATACACAATAATAATATTTATCGTAACGCATTACAGCTTAAGATTAAATAGAGTAAAAGTAAATTTACACACGTTTCCAGATTTACGAAACCACTCAGTGCTTTAGTTATTTTATTCATTCTTATGCATTTAGAGGAAACATAAACGAAATAGTTCAAGAGGAAGATATGAGCCTTCATTCTTTATTATATCAATATTCAATACACAATAATTCAAAATGATTGTCTTGATTTAAAGGCTACAGCTATTGAATGAAAAATGTACAAAGATTTACACAGAAGAATAGAAGGAAGTTCAAAGTTTGTTTTGCATACATTACTAGTGTTCTTTGTGACTACCCTTAGTCACGTCGATAACATATAATAGATTATCTACTTCGAGCGATACGTTCTGGAGCGTATCGGTAGTTGCCGACACCAACGGATTTTCAATTCTTGAAATGTTTTCAAAGGAGACACAAACACAGATCTTTTGCATTCTTCTCGCCGACTCGTCTCCCTTTGGATAAATTGGGTCGAAGTGAGAAATATGAAAAATGGGGGGTACCTATTTCCATGCCAAGAAATCGCATGGAGTTATAGCAGAAGATCTAAGTGGCTTAGGGCAGAACAAGGTGTCGTTAGATCCACAGCGTCCAATCCAACGATTTGGAACATATTGATTTAAAAATGAGCGAAACTTTTTACATCTTTCAGCAACATGGAACTTTGTGGTAATCTCTGAGATCTGTATAAAGCTGTGGCTGAAGCAAACAAAGGTAAGCCTTTGTTGAAACAGTCCACACAAGGAAGGAAAATGGACCTTGCAGGTTTTCTCTTGACATCGTAAGCCATTTTTATTTATGACACTGCGCATGTGCCTGCTTCTGAATCACTACGCTTGCTCCACAGCGAATGAAACTTTGAACTTCTTTGAGCTTCAAAAACATTATGCCTCATTTCATTCAAATTGCAAAAGGTTGTTGTGAAGTTGAAAATTGTTTAGATAATTTTAAATGCATAACAATACAACAAATCGGTCCATAATAATTTATAAAAGTTCCTCTAAAGGATACTTTGTAAGCTTTTAAACAGTTTATTTATAACTAGAAGATTTGCGCGTTGTTACCCTGCCAACAATATATGAGATCTGAAATATTCATTTCCAAAACTAAGTACGAAAAAGAAAGAACCCTTTTAACAAAAACGAAAGTATTTTAAATTAATGGCACGAGAAACAGAACTCGTGAATTCATTGATACTAACTTTCGTTTTGTTAATAACTTTCCTCATAACAATTACGTTAATTTTGTCAGAGTAAAAATAATGCAAAATTAACACTTTGTCATATGTTCAATTCAAAAAGAATTTATAAAATTTTAGAAAACAACTTTCCTTTGAAATATTCAATTCAAAAATGAAGTATGCAAAAGGAAAAAATATCGGATGCATGTAAATAGCCACACGCTTTAAATATAAACATGTAATTTCATAACAATTCCAATGAATTATGTTTTGTTTACCAACATTCAAAACAAACTTAATTACGAAAACAGGATTAAAAACAATTAGTAGAAAACTTACCTTTGTTGTAAAATGCTTATCCTTTGTTTAATTAACAATGTTTAGCTGATTAAACAAAACTTCCAACTGGTCCATGAAGTGAAAATTTAATGAATCAGCATTAATTAAAAAAGAAGTGAAACTGATGAACTCGGCTCATTTATACATTAAAAAATCTGTCTGAGTTGTTTGACGCCATGACGTACGCCAAAAGGGCGGGATTATTTTGAACTCCGCCCTGCGTTACCGACATCTCTAGTTTTTATATTATAGATGGGTCTTTAAAAAGATTTTACTAAACGTCTGAAAACTTAAATATGTATAGTTTAAAAATACAATATAATAATATTTATGATAATGTATCATCGTTTGAGATTAAATAAAGTAACAATAAATTTTATACATGATTTAGATTTTCAGAAGTACTCCCTGATTTAGTCATCTATTCACTCTTATAAATTTAAAAAAAACATGAAAGAAATAGTTCAACAAAAATTCATATAGCCTTCACATGTTTTCGTTATATCATTATATATTTGAAATTAAATGTTTGAAGTTCTTATCAATCTAATGTTGAAACTGAAAGTTTGAAAAACATAATGTCTAGATTTCATCTTAATTACAGAGTGTTGTTAAAAAGATGTAGACGGTTTGGATAGTTTGAAAAATTTATAATTATAAACAAATCCATCAATAATAATTTATGAAAAGTTCCTCTAAACTATACTTCTTAAGCTCTAAAACAAAAAGAATTTGCTCAAGTTGCTCTCCACATGTTTTTATTAAATAAACCTACTTCAAAGAGTAACTAAGAGTGATTTTTTCCTTTTCATAAATGACCTCCAACCAAAAAAGAAGCGAGAATTTCCACAAAGAATTAATGTAGCAAAAATTTTATGCTCCATTTGGAAAACGGATAATAAGTAAATGTAGAGATTTATACTTCTCTGCAAAAAGTGGTTCGATAATTTTAAAAGAGGAAGGATAAAAAAATAGCGAAAGGAAGAAAAAAAGGAACGTCTTAGCCCACGTCTTAGAAAAAGTTTTACAAGATCCTATCTTTGCCAACGATTTTGTTGGGGAAAAAAATGTCAACGCGGCATTTTCAGATGCGGCAAGAGGATGAAAAAAAAATTCTAAGAGCTCTGATTTTTTAGTGCGATGGTATTTACACTCAAAACTCATCTTACGAGAAAGATTTATTGGAATTTAGTCCCACATTTTCCTTTGGCCTTAAATTCAGTTTCGGCGAAAGCTGAGAAAAACTGTATTAAGGATATGAAGAATTTTTTCTCCAAGCTATTGAGAAGAAATCTGCTCAGAGATCACTAAGTGAGCAGAGAGGGAATTTTCAGAGCATTTTTTCTCGGGATTCTGAACCTTATCCCACATATTTAATCTCTTAGGTCTTTTTTTACGTTAAATCTATATAAACCTCTAGAATAAAATTAGGGTAAGATTTTTATTGCTGGCTATTATCTGATAAATTTTTTTTAAAAATCTGAGGATATTTTACTTTTACTTACTTGTAGGAAAGGATTCTTTTACGTAAAAATAATAGTTGCGGATTTAAAATTAAATTTGTATCATTATTAAATAACATGCAAAATTATTTTTAAAATTCTGTTTACTACTCTATTGAAAATATTCAGCCAGAGCATGAATTGTCAATTAGTTAGCGTTATCAACTTAAAAAAATTATGCAGGTGAAGTTATAGTAATTTACTTCTACTTGTTAATTATTTAAAATTCCTCCACTGTTATTGGAATTTATCTTTTTTAAAACTTAAATCATCTTTCTGACGATAGATGAGAGTTATTGAAGATAAATTTCGTACTTTGGCATTAAAGTTTGTGAAAAGAATAGCATTTGAATTAGCTGTTTTTTTTTCATTATAGACTTCCACATTACAACAGCGAAGTGTTTTTTCATTGAAAATTGCAGTTGAACATGATACAATGGAAAATAAAATTAAAATTATTTGGAATTTTTAATCTACAATTTTTACATGGACGTAAGCTTTTGAATGATAGCAAATAAAAATATAATCATCAGCTTTCGTTTGTGAATACGAATACATTTACAAATTCAAATTGATAAACACCTTCCTACTGTAATTTATTATGCTATTTTGTAATTATTATTTTTATTTACGATTCCAGAGCTTTTTATCCTAATAAAACTTCTATCATATATTTAGTATCCATGTTTAAAACAAATACTGATTGATTAATATCAGTTAATTGAAGTAAATGAGTTACTATAATTTATTTTGAAACGTAATCGACATTTTATGTAATATTCATTTTGTTGAAAAATTAAATTCACCATTTCATTTCTTTTTTCATAATATCTTTATGATGTCATTGTTTGTGCATAAAACAACCATTATGTTTTAATTTTAAGTCCGAAATTGATTTTTCTTGACAAATTTAATTATTATAGATAATCGCTGAAGTTAGATACTAACCTGTCTGTTTAAAAGAAGGAAAAATAATTAATGTTCTCAAGCGCAAAGGAACGAAAATAAATATTTACTGAGCCTATAAAGTCTATGATGCTATTTCTCGCCAAACTCTGGGGAAATTAAAATACACGGGTTTATATCTGAACTTAAAGAAGAAACTGGGCATTTTTGTTTCTACTTCATAAATTGTTTTAGAACCTCGTACATTGAAAAAGACAAGTCACCTATAGTACGAATATTCACTACCAAAATTATTTGTTTATGGAGAAAGTATACCTCATCTCGAAAAACAAAATATTTCAGAACAAGGGATAAACCACGTAAGCATTTAGTCTTAGTCAGTGCCAAATGTTATTTCTTAAGTATATGCATTCTTTTTTATGGCATTTTACTTCAAACACAGATGTCCTAGTTAGGATAGCTGTAAAGAGTAAAATATCAATATTTTGATGATGCTATGTTTCTGTGAATCAAAGGGAATTAAATAATTTGAACTTGTGAAAAAAGGGTCTAATGCACTTGTATTAGTACCAGGGTACATTCAGATTTTGAAGTGCTTTTTAAATTTTTGTGTAGTCAGAGTTTACTTCTCTTTCTATAGAAGAATACACAAAATGTAATATTAAGTTTTCTTCTAATAATGGACCTCCCATGAATTGAGAGTTTACTAAACCTTCTGCAAATCCTTTTTGGCGAAAAATGACGATGCTGGGAAAATGTAGTGATGCCATCACCTTCCTTACATATAATGAATAAAGGCCTTAGCACTTTCCTGTAGTTTCCTGATCTTTTTTATTGCAAACTTCAAGGAAAATACCAACATAACTCATGAAAAAATTCCTTCAGGATTAATATTGCTGGAGTTTTATTTACTTATTATTTACACAGCCACTCGAGGGCTGACCTGTTTTGGACTAGTCTTGTAATTTTGAGCCACGGTCACATGACGAAGCTTGAACTGGCACACCCTCTCTAATCTCTCGTCCAGTTCCATTCTTAGACGTTTGATATGCCACAGATTTCACATGCAGCAGGACATCACACATGGTGGATCTTCAGAAGAAACAGCTTTCGAACTCACTTTCTCTAATCTCTCGCCAGGCTACGTTCCCAGACGTTTGACACACCAGAGATTCAACGCTCAGCAGACCGGCATACAGAGTGGTCTTCAAAAGAAAAAAAATCTCCTTTCGGCAAGCTTGAAGGCAAAGGTAGATTACTTTACGTTAATGTTACAAAAGTAATGAAATATTACATATTGATCAATACAGACATAGCCAATGACTTTATTGTTTCTACACATTGTAATATTTACTCTGTGATTCTGTTATCTCATGACATTTAATTTTTTACTATATCAAGGTTTTATCATTCCATTTTTCATTCCAAAAAGTTATGATAGATTTATCGGTCAGTACATCGGTCAATTTTTTTTATATCTCAACACATAATCATTCAACAGGTAGGAGTCATAAAGAAATAAACATCTCAGCAGTGCAAATATCTCCTAGATAACATTAAGCCAGCCTATCTGAAACAGTAACAAGAAATTGACTCTTGACACAAATGAAAAAAGACTCTAGATTTAAAAATTAATTTATTTAATCTAGGTTACAATATAATTATGCGAACATTACTTTGTCATATGGTAAAATCACATGACATGAAACATTTAAATACTACTAAAATGGGATCATTTAGAGAACTCCCTGGTTACAGAGATAATAGTCACAAAATTCTTAACACGTAAGAGAATAAAAATTATTAAACATTGTGAATGGCAAATTTAATACGTGTATTTAAAGCATAGGATATGAATGCAGCCAATTTGAACAGTAAATTTAAATCTCCATCGACGGTTAAAACCAAATATCAGGCAGAAAATCCCAAAACAATTTTAAAGTTAAGGAGATATTTTTCAATATCAAAAAAGGATAACGGGAACTCTTATTTAAATATCAATCGTTTTTGGCTATTTTATATTGATTTTATTAAACAAATCATGGTCCCACCGTGTTTAGTTAAATATGAAATTAAAGTAATCTGTCAAATTAACTAATTATCAAATTAACTGTATGATTAATTAAAATTAACTATTTATTTAATTAGAGTTAAATAATTAATTGTTACAAAATCTTCACTAAAACATTTTTTATGGCTCATACTATTTGCCAGCAAACTTTATCTTATAATTATCTAATAATTATCTCTGTATGTATGTTCCACATCTTTTACTAAACCACTGGACTGATTTCAATCAAACTTTGCAGACTTTTCATTTAAGAAAAGAGAAAGGTCACCTTCAACTTTTCAAAGCCTAAAAGTTGCTTAAAATTTCACTTAATTAAAAATTAAGCAAGGCTTTTTTCCTCGATATCTTTCATTTCCATAAATTTGTTTCTCTCATTTTAATATTTTTTCAAAATTAATTTTAAACTGAATTCGTAACAATATTCTTGTTGAAGAACAACAATAATACGAAGAACTGTTTCCAGAAAGAAGAATGCTAAAAGAAAATTTTAACTGTAGACGATTAATAATTTATATCGGGACCAACTATTGATTTATTTTCATGCTTTAAATTAATGAATAATTAACTAGTTAATTTATTTGTTTCAAAATATTCATTAAAACCTTTCTTTTACTTTAGGAATTGATAACAAAATTTGAAGTACCTATATAACAAATAATAATGTATGGAGAAAACGGATGTTTTTAAAAATCGTCTGTTTCAATTGATATTTTAATTTTAATGAAAAACGTTTCAGATCAGAATAGGAATTTGTGTATTATAATATTTATACAATAGTAATTTTTACATTAAAAATATTAAACATGAAAAAATTTTAATCCTGAGCAAAGCCAGGTATATCAACCTGTTTACCGTATAAAAAGTGGAAGTGAATGAGGCTGATGGGAACTCATAACTTCTAAGTAATTCTTGCTGTCAAAAAACTTTCAATATAAAAGTAGTTTTTTATGATAAGGTGATAATTCCTCTAATTGAAATTTTCTTTCCATCTTCAATCCTAACGGAGCTATGGGGAAAAGAAAAATTGGGGGGAATTGAACATCGCTTTTCAGCTCATAACTTCTAAGCAATTGTAGCTGTCAAAAAACTTTTAATATAAAAGTTGTTCGTTATGGTTATGTGATAATTCCCCTAATTGAAAGTTTCTTTCTATCTTCAATCGTAACAGAGTAATGGAGAAATGATAAATTAGGGGGGGGGGAATTGAATATCGCTTTTCAGCTCATAACTTCTAAGCAATTTTAGCTGACAAAAACCTTTAATATAAAAGTTGTTCTTTCTGATAAGGTGATAATTCGTCTAATTGAATTTTTTTCCTTTCCTTAGTCGTAGAATTGAATTATTTTTCTATATTTAGGCATTTTAGCTCATAACTTCTATAAAATTGTAGCTATCAAAAAAGTTTCGATACAAAAGTTGTTTATTATAATTCGCCTATTTTGAGTTTTAATTCTATCTTCAATCGTAAAGGAATTATGGGAAAATGAAATTTTCAGACCCCACTATTTCCACCCCCTTTTAGCTGGTTAGCCCATCTACAAACTCGGTTGATATTTTCACCGACCTTACAACATGTACCTCGCCGGTTAAAATCTAATCAAAATTACTCTAGTTATCGTCCTCACAAGATAACATCGGCAAAAGCGTTATATATATACGTCTGTACTAATAATAAGGAAAAGAACATTTCGCCCTCTATTCTCATGAGGATTAGAGCTACAAGAATGAAAGCGAGTGGAAGCGACTGCAAATGACGAGAGCTTTCCAACAAGGTGTAACATGCATAAGTTAAAACGTACTTTAAGTTAGGGGGAGAGGAGGGGAAGGTGGGGAATCACTTTTCAGCTCATAACTTCTAAGCAATTGCAGCTATCGAAAAAGTTTAAATGCAACAATTGTTCGTTATGATCAGGCAATAATTCGCCTAATTTGAATTTTCTTTCTATTTTCAATTGTAAAGGAATTATGGGAAAATGAAAATCCCCCCCCCCAACCATTTCCCCCCTCTTGAGCTGGATAGCCCGTCTACGAACTCGACCGAGATTTTAACTATCCTTACAACATATCCCACGCTGGTTAAATTTAAATCAAAATTACTCCAGTTATCGTGGTCACAAGATAACATGAGGAAAAGCGTTATATGTATATATATATATATTGACTGCTTTTGAGTTTTTGTCTTGTGTTTCTAAGTTTGTTTTGATATATATATATATATATATATATATATATATATATATATATATAAAAGAAAACATCAAAAACACGTTGTAAAAGAAAAACCACAACAATAAAAATGGACAAAACGCCAACGTCCGGGACGTGTCATCAGCAAGGGAAATCCCGAACGAGCGTAAACATAAAATTCGGTGTTTTCTGAACACAAAACTCTAGCAATAAAGCCAAAAAGAGTTTGTTTCCCCGGAACACCGAACAAAAAACAAAGTTTGAAACAAAGCAAAAAGCCCAAGTCCAATTGAAAAAATTAAAAATAAAATAAAATAAAAGACAAAGTCCATTAGAAACAAGACAAATTAAACCCAACCTCGAAACCAACAAAGCAAAACAAAAACGAAGAAAAAGGTGTCAAAACTCACCCAAAAATCCACAAATGAAGAGACAATGGATCCAAATGCAGAAACACGCGGCACGAACAACCGTTCAAAAGTGCTGACGTGACAACGGTTGAAGTGGTTGACAGTTAACTTTTAACGTCACAAGTTTCTGAAAATATTTTACTAGGAGTGAGAAGTGAAGAGTCTTAGAGACCTTTTGCTGTCAGTGAGGTCTTAGGAGCTTTTCTACGAGTATCAGTAAATAAGTAAACAAAAGACAAATAAACCAAGATGAGACTAACTGCAAAATAGATCAGAGGCAAATAGAATAAAGGCAAATATAGGCAGTTTTTTTCTTCCTAACGAACGCTGTGGATTAAAGGTAAAAAAAAGAGAAATGGGAATTTTATTGGAATTAAGATTGTATTTGAAAAGTTCAATTTGTTTTGTCTTTGATTCTGAATTGTTACAAATATTTTTAATTCTTAGTAATTGATGTAATATTGTGTTTTTATAGATCTTAATAGAGATATTAGAATTCCAAAAATTGAACCTATTAACATTAAATTTAAATTCATTTCTTTTTTCGTAGATGCTAAAATTTAATTCGTTTTGACAATCAATATCAAGATCAAGAAAAATAGCTTTAATATTATTATCGTTAGTTTTTGTTAATTTTAGTTCCTCAGGAAAAATATTCCCACTAACTGTAGAGAAATCTTTAAAATTAAAAATCAGGATGTCATCTATATATCTAAAAGCTGAATTAAACTTAAAACTGTATCTTTTTCGTAAAAGTGAAAAAATAGATTTGTAATTAAAGAAGAAAAACAAGACCCCTGTGGAATTCCTTTAATCTGTAAAAAAATATTTTCGCCATCCGAGCTGAAATTATTGAAGACGCATAAATTAATAATGTCTAACCAATAAGCTTCTGTGCATTTTAGGCGGTTTTGGGTTCTAGGGGTCATGATCGGTAAAGATCTGAAGAAATTTTCTGAAAGTCGTGTCATGAGAACCATTGCAATAGGTAGACTTCCTATAAGGAATCTACCTAAAAGGTGTTGTTACAAGAGCTCACGAATGTCGCCTGGTGTCGCTGTGTGCTGTTTCCAGGTTTCTATATTATATTGTAACTTTCTCTCTGATATCATGTTGGTTTTTGTTCTGTGCTTATCTTGTGCTGCGTGTGTCATGTGTTGGACTTCTATGTCTACGTTAAAAAATTTATATGTTGCTTACGATTGGAGTATGTCTAAAATGTTGCCTACGAGTCTTTATTGACAGGTAAGCGAAATTGTTGAATTTAATACGAATTGTGTATTTGCGAATATCAGAATTTGCGAAGTTTGAATAGAAGGTTTCGAACTCGCTTTCTCTAATCTCTCGCCAGGCTGCATTCCCGGACGTTAGACACACCACAGATTTAACTCGTAGCAAACCGGCGTATATGGTGGATGCTTAGAAGAAACAGGGTAACTCGCATCCTTCTAGTTAGGGAGCCAAGAGCACCGCAGCCCGGTATTTACTTTGGAAGCTTCATTAGAAGTAATTTTAACCCTTTCTAAGGCCGCAGGAAGTACGCTTACTACAAAATTCATCTATTAATAATATAAAAGCACAGATATCTCGGTAACACTCTGAAGTCATTAATAATAAAACTCGCACAGTAGCACTGCGAGACGTTAAAAAGCATTATTTCCTTGTTAGAGAACCTAAATTTCAGTAATTTTAAATTTAAAAGAGTAATAGTCGTTCTAATTTCAAATTTAATAGCTCTAAAATAGTGAAATAAAATTTTCTATCCATTGATTTAAAATTTATTTCGCTATGATCAATAGTTCCCGTGAAATTTTAAATTATATTAATCATATATTTCAAATTAATTTTCGTTTTTTAATAGAAAGTAGTAAATTATGTCAGTGGTATATCATGCGCGTGATATAGTTTGGATGTTTTTAATGCATCTAATTATTTAGTGCAATCGTGATGGTATAATTTGAGAATATTTTTTGGCAACGTTAAAATTTACACATACATCTGAAGTACAAGGAAAATTGTTAAACAACGAAAAATACTTCGTACTGAATGTTGCTTACGAAGAGGTTTTTTGAATTAAGAAATATGTGAATAAAAGAATATTTCCTGTCCGTATGTTTATTTTATTTGTTTTCAACCGATGTTAAATATTTCTCTCGCATATATATCGATTTAAACACGTCAAATTTGACGGGAAATCTCGAATGAAGAGGAATTTGCACCGGTCATACCATGACGGGTGATTTGCTAGTTTTTAAATGTTCATGTTAAACTATTTCATCACCCCTTGTCAGAGTTGCTATTTCTTAGAATTATAAAAAATATTAATGGGCTCTTTGACCACATAACGTGTTTTCAACACTCTAATTATCAGTTAACTATTATTACTCTTCATTTGAGATAGCATTTCGCCAACACCAAATGCTAAAAAGAAGGTTCAGAAAAGCATAAACCTAGATGTTTCATTTTCTTGTCTCAAAACTTAACTGTAGGTCTTGATTTATCAAGTAATTATTAATTATTCAAACTATTTTTTTTTCTAATCAAATAAGAGAATTTCTTTTCTTAAATCAATCCCAACCACAAAATATTTTAACATACCTTTAAAGGTTTAAATCTCATCTCATGCTTATTTGCTTTTGGGAAAAAAGTTTCAATGGACTTTTGCTGCATTATTTTCTTATGTATTCCATGTTTAGCAGATAGTATTAATGGACAGGACCAATTCTTTAGGAAATCGTGGTAGTAATCACAAATAGTAGCGATTTTTTAATCATTATAATATACACTAAAAAATTCCTTCCATAGCGAATCAACACATGCGATGTCTTTGTTGGGCTTTATGAGCATCCTACGAAGACGTTATCATAATTTATAATTGCGTCTTTATTCTTTAAGAATTGTGTACTTTTCTTCAACAAGGGAGTAGCCATGTTTTGACATCAAACCATCAGTTTTCAAATATATTGCAAAATGTAACTGACCCTATTCTATTTCCGGAATTTTCTCAATTTATGGACTCGTACCGCAAGTCTAATGCTCAGCAGGGTAAAAAATATGTCAAGAAAAAACTAATATTTTAAGCCAGATTTTAAAAAATATGTGTTCTTATGAAATTAAAAGTCACCATTAAAATACGGTAAATACGTGTAACTAACAAAATAGATACTTGGATAAAATCTATTTAAAGTGAGAAAATCTATTTGAATGGTGGAATGCGACAGAGGAAAAGCTAAATTCAATAATAATCTTTGAAAAAGTTCGAATACAATTAAAGTTATTACGGATAGTTGAGTTCCAAATAGTAAATGGTCAAAAGCAGTTGCTTCACGAAGTTTCTTTTTACAGTTTTCTTCCTTATAATTTGTAATCTTCTTTTTCTGCTTTACGAATCGAATCGAAGAATCGAACACACTTTTAAAACATATTTTGTAGATTGGTTTGATGTAAATTAAATGCTACTATTCTTTCGGAGATGCATAATGAGTTCCAAATACTAAATGATCAAAAACAGTTGATTCTCGAAGTACCTTTTTACAATTTCTTCTGTTCTCCTGTTTTTGTGGACCGGAAGTTTGAAGAGGGGGTGCCAGCTGAGGTGTCGTCCTCGTCATCTGACCATGGTTCAAAATTACGATGTCCATCCCAAAATAGACCTCGTGCTGCTTCAAACCGGGACGTTAATATAGCTCAAACTAAACTGCATTACAATTTTTTCTTTATCGTTTGTAAATGTTTTTTTTTTTCGCTTTACGATTCGAATCGAAGATCAAATCAATCACTTTTAAAAACATTTTATAGATTAGCATGATGTAAATGATATTTTACTATTCTTTCTGAGGTACATAACGAGTTACCAATATTAAATAGTCGAAAACAGTTGCTTCACGAAGCAAATTTTAACAATTTTCTTCCTTATCATTTGCAATCTTTTACTCATTTTACAAATAGAATCGTAGAATTGAACACAGTCTTAAACAAATTTCGTAGACTGTCTTGATGTAAATGAAATATTAGCGTACAAAAAAATTGGCGTTTCATTTTTATTTTTATAGATATGGGAATCAATATGTTTTAAAAAATAGACTCACTGCTTCATTTGTTTAATATTCTTTCACATATTTTACTGATATATTAAAAAAGAAAGAAGAACGACAAAACCAACGTATTTTTAGACCCAATTTTTACAAATGCTGTAAAATGCCCTCAGATTCAATAACTGTCTAAATTCAAAGTAACAAAATGAAATACTCTTGTAGATTTTTCAAGTAGCAACAAAGAAACTAGCTAAATAAAAAATGCAAGAAGATGGGAAAGAAAGTAGCGCTTTTTTTGTGGAACAACATAAAAAGCTTTTTCTTGGAACTGCATTCTTCATGTGCCAAAAAACAAAATTTTTTTGGTTTCGATTTTTTTAAATCCAATTTGCTCTCTTTTCTTAAGATAATTTTCTGAAAAAAAGAGCATCTTTAGGTTCTTGTACAGATGCTCTTTTTTGTAAAGAAAACAAAAATCTTCTAAATTAGAATAATTGAGTTTATATGATAATAATTTTCTTCAACGTCTTTTAGTACATGATAAAAATTAATTCCTTTTCTGTTCTTAATATTGTTAAGATATTTCCAAAAAAACTTTTAAATGGAGCATTCATTTGCAAGATACCAAAAAAGCATGCACTTTTATTAGAAGTTGTTTAAAATGCATGTATGGAACGACCATTTGCTGTATATTTAAAATCCATTTAATCAGAAGTTTTGTTTAACTTGCATATTTGATTGACAGTAGTTTAATATTAAATAATCCTCTGAAAAAAAGTCGTTAAAATGAAGTTTTATGTTTTTCAGCCAAATATTTATTTCAAGTTGTTTTTCTTGTGCATTTAACCATAACTGAGAGAGATATTTTAACACATTTAGACAAGAAATAAATGAAGTAAAAATTATTTTTAGTAGGAATTAACGTTTAAAACTATTTCTATTGAATTTATTTTTTTCCCTGTAAACTTCTTTATTACCAAAGTTGGAGGTTGTCCATTCACAGTTTTTCTTCCTTTAAATTCAACGTGATTTCAGATTAATTCCAGTTGATAAACAGTTTATTTTGAAGCAACTGTTATCAAAGTGCCTAACAATGTAAACGAATGCGTTGCGCATAAGCAACAATTTATTTAATCTGCTTTACAAAAGACATATATAATTTGAAATTCCAGCAGAGGCAGCTCGATAGTAATAACATTTCAACAGAATTTCAAACAAGCGTGTAACATTTATGTCAAAATCAGATAATGAAATATTGTAGAGGGTGCTTTAGATTCTCAGCGCATTATCACCCAATCCGTCGAACTATTTCATTACAATATTTCCGTTCAATCTAAGTTCGTTTCCCAATTTCATTCCCAAACTGATGATCACATAATTGTTTGCTGATTGCATTAGAAGGGGAATGCCGTCGACAAATTAGGATGTTGCTGTATTATTTTCTGTTCCAACGGTTGGATTGAACCTGGAAAACTTCGTAATAAATGGGCTTTTATGTCATAAGGGATAGGACAGAGGTTTGTAGAATAATTCAACGTTTATTAGTAATTTAATCGGTATACATTAAATAATGTCGTAAAATTAAATTTGAGAGGATAAATTTAGCTAATATTAATGACTACTTTTTTAACTAATAATTTTTAGAAAATGCGAGACGGCATGAAATGGAAAAAAATATTATTTAAATGTCAAAGAAACTAGAAGGATTAATTTAATTTAAAATTAGCAATTAAATAAAAATCTTCAAAGTTTTGATGAAAATAAACTATATCTCTTATTCTCTTATGTTGCATTTGATAAACAATGGAATTTTTAGGATATATGTAACTTCTTTTTAGGAATTACAGATTCAGTTGATAATGTGATTTTATATTCAAAACTTGTTGGTTGGTTGAGTTCAATGATTAAAGAGCCATATTCGAATATGATGCGCAAATCATATGTTGTAAGGCGAAAATAAAATTGCTCAAAACACATTCATTATTTAAATTTTCGTTCCAGAATTTACGCAAAAAATAAATGTATTATTAAAAATCCAAGACTTTAATATCAGATTAATAAAAAAGGATAAATATTAGACACAAGTTAAGTTTAGCACCTAGACACACCTAGATATAACACCTAGGCGAAATTATTTTTGAGTTCAAGTTATGTGAGGCAAATCTTATGTGAAAATAATCTAAAAAGTCGAGAAAAGAATACTCCCGAATCATCCTTTCATTTTTTAAGAATTATTTCTTTCAATAATTTCAATCTTTTTGCTGTTAATTCAATCTGACATAACACTTTTATGCGATTTGGAATAAATTTTCGTAGCGAATAATTTATATTGGCATATTTAGTTTTATGGCAATAAATTATCCAACAGATGTCAATAGTGTTTCGCTTTTTTATATTTGACGATTGCATTAATATTTTGAGATTTCAATGTGAACTATGCATTTGAAACAACGACAAACCATCAAGATTGGTGTACATAACTGCCTTCTCATATCAGTATTGTGGCTCCAGCAGTGTCAGTTTTTGCTCAGTCTTAAAGTGATAATTTTTTCTGGTCACACATTTAACACCACACCACAGTCTCTAGAGCTCATGTAGCTCCTCTCCGGTTTGGTATAGAAGTAGATGGACTTGATTGAGTTGCAAAAGAAATTACAGCAGGCTGAAGAATAGTAAACGAAAAAATTACAAAGCTGATGTTTACATATAGAATTGACAACAAAATAAAGGAATATACACAATTTCTTGATTATCAAGAATAATGATGTGTGAATGAAAGGAATAATGATGAATAGAAATGATGACAAAAAACATGAAAAAGCTTACATCGATACACAGGTTTTTGAGTAACGTAGTAAAGATGGGGAATCATTGCGTGTTAAGTGCCGAATGCTAGGATTAGGGAGATTATTATTTTAGAATTATGGGAATGGGAGGATTTTCATACATTGGAAAAAATTTACCAATATTGTTCTATACAATAATTTATTGACTTCTTATCAGAGTTATGTTCATTTTCGAAAAAAATAAGACCCAATAATGCTGTCACACTGTATAGATTATTACGCTCAATTAATTGCATGGATTGTCAGCAAGGACTTTCCTGTTTAGTTTTATTAGATTACTTTCCCGTTTTGAAATTGCATGAAAGCTATTTTTATTTACACCCCGTTGTCTAGAATCATGGATAATCATAACAAGGAAGAAACCTGAGGTTCCACACCACACCAGCGGGAATGCGTTTGACTCTGTCGAATTTCCCGTCCCGAATACGCGGGTCTTTGGTGGAACTAGATCTCGAGACCAAAGCTCTCCGATCACGTAGACGAGACTCTGCCACGAGGCTGTCTTGCCCTGCAAAAGACGCTAAAACTAACACTGACCAAAAGCTTATCATAAGAAGTGTTCCACGATATACCTCGTTAAAATATAAGTAATAAGCTCCGATGAACCATGATAAAAAATCTGTAGAACCAGAAACAACTTTTTTTTGAAAATGTTTGTACAACCAGTTTTCTTACTTCGTAGGTGGGATGCCAGTGAGAGGTAAGCAAGCCACGTACTTCATATGAAAAGTCTCGAGCAAAATCTGTGTTAGCGGATTATTAAAATGTGTGATACTAGCTTATGCTTGGTCTTTGTCTTCTAACCACAATTTGAAAGATTAGGAGATCTTTCCCCCATTTTTTTTGTATAACTTCAGCAGCGGAACGTTAAAGCAAGAAAACGATTTAATGTAGAATTTGAAAGAAAAAAGGATTAAAAAATATTCATTTATATGAAAGGAAAGTGGGAAATTCTGGGAATATATAAATAAAGGATTGCAGTTCTTTGAGCAAAGCAGAAGTATAGTATAATTTTTATGTTCTCTTAAAAATAGTAGGGGAAAGTGGGGTAAAACCGGGTAGCTAAGAAACGAAGGCCTGTTAAAGCTAAAATATTCGACAAAGAGTTTGTCAAATTTCATTAAAATATTCATTGTTTATCGGAGTGCAATATATATTTCCCGAAAAGTCAAAGTTTCATTATTTTTTATCAATGTTTTTTTTATAAAAATGAGTCAAATAACCCGGTTTTACACGCACACACACACACACACAAAAAAAAACACCCTAGTAGGGTAAAAACGGGTACACATGTTAACGTTCTGGGAAATTAGGAAAACTCGATTTTCAGAGGAAAGGTTGCAATCATTTTTATTTTATATAACAATTTAAGAATATTAGTTACAAAATTCACATGTAAGGCAGCTGTCTTCTTCCTCCGTGCCACTGCAGCTTTCGTGGGCACAACTAAGAAAGTTTTTACATTGGATTAACCCTTCTTTCAGAAAATATATTATTAAAATATAACCAATCAATTTCTGATATGTTTTTATCGTCTTAATCGGAGAAATCATCAGTACTGACTGTCCCGTCCTTACGCCACTTGGAGTATCCGGTTTTATCCTGAATACAGAGGTTATAAAAAGCGATGTAGAAGAGCGCAATTATTGCAGTAAATCCTTATTGTTTGATAGGTTATGAATCCTTAGAATGTATAATAAGGTGTACTAAATGTAGTTTTTATAACTGCAATGATTTTTAAGTAAGGACAGTTTGAAATTAAACGAATATTAGAGAGTTGAAGTCTTCAAACAAATAAACCTTCAGATGCAGTGCATTCAACAGCTACAATATGTCACTATGAGTGTTCCTTTTTCTTCACTAGTAGAGTGTAATTCTGTATCTGTCTGATAGATAGGGTAAATAATAGCGCGAAAATCAAGGGTAGCCTGTTTTACCCCACTCTCCCCTATAGCATCTTTTGTTTATAATTATCTATATCGTAAATCAATCAATAAATTATTGTGTTTTAAGTTTCTTCCACAGAATTCCTTTAAAATCTTAAATCATGCCATGAAACCGTAGAAATTTGTTTTAACCGCTTAAGGACCGAATTACTTTGAAAGCTACGGTATTTAGAGCGAGTTAACTCGGGTTATGTCCTTAAGAGGTTAAGAATGCTGTATATAATTTTCTCTAAATTATATTATTATACATTATTCTAATTAAAATTTTAATAGGAATATTGTGTGTGCATAGAGCGATTATATTGATAGTATAATAAACAGGAAGGTAAGTTTTGCAGATACATTTTGGTAAAAAGAGATAAAAAAAACAGAAAATAGAAAATCGGAATTGTTTGTATGTTGCTACAAAGTAAATATAAATTTCTGGAATTGCATATATTTATGATGAAGGGATAGTTTTCTGATCTATTTAATGCATGATACAGTTTATCTTAAGTAAAATTTAATATTGACTATAGCACTCTAGAAAGCCTTATTTTTGGAACAGAGATACATATAAATATTTTAAGAGTATCAGGTTTGTAGCTTTCTTCGTTGTTTTGGGGGAATTGTATTTTGAACAGTGTGTTATGAATATTTAGCAAATTTACAATGCTTTCGATATGTTTATTAATAACTTTGGCCTGATTGTATGGCTGTGAAATCTGTCCCACGCTAGTCTAAGATTATCATATATGTTATTCAAATTTCACCACGGTTTATAAAATATGTTTTCCTTCTGAATTTGAAAATGCATGCATCCTAGAAATCTGAGAACCAAATTCGATTATGTCAGTCCTCAGGGATCATGATTGTATACAAGAAGTGGATAATCCTGGTTAATCAGTAATTTTTATTATTTTTTCAACAGCTTCTGTTTGTCAGATTAATCCATAGATAACTTGTATCGAAACTGAATACTGAATCTAATATTTTCTAACCTTACAATATTATTTTCGACATAGACTTCGTGTAGCAGATATAGGATCAAGTGAAGAATGAAAAGCGCGGAACAATTTAAAGCCGGATTTAAACTGGGACAGAAGACACTTGGCCACCATTGAAATAACCTGGCTATTTAATACAGCCAATCACTTAATATGTAGTTCCAGCTTATAGTTAAGCATGTTTACGATATGACCTCGATCGAATCACGTGACTTCCCATTTCACCCTGCAATTGTCCCAATGTAAACCTGATTGAACACTGAAGCTGTTGAAGTAGAATTATACTCCATTAACTTGACCTTCTCAAGGAACTTCAATTTGGACATTAGGGATGCAAATATTTTTGTAAAAACGCATATCATGGGTACAAATTCAGATTTCATTAAAATATATATAAGACTTTTTGTCCCTGAATATGGATTTTGAGCTCAGAAATACATTCTTTGAGATTTAAAATCTTAGAGGAGAAAATCTTAGAGGATCTTAGAGGAGAAAAATATATTTATAGCTTTCACTTTTTGTCATAGAAATAACAGACACACTAGTCTAAAATTTGAATACTACAAATATAGTTTTTTTTTAAATATAAAGCGGAGATAAGTCATCAAAACTATATCAATAAACGTTTTAATACAGTATTAAAAACGAAGAGATTCTACTTTTGAATTTATTGTCTTTTTTTAAGTCTCTAGAAGATCTTTATCACTTTAAGGATCAAAATATACATTTCAAAAATATTTTTTTTCTTTTCTTTTAATTAGAAACCGCTGGTCAAACTATACTCTAATTATAATTGAAATAAAAAATAAACGAAATGTTCTAGAAAATTAGAAAAACTTTTTCATTTTTGAAGCAACTAAATTCATTATATGTTGCTCCCTTTCTATCAATTTAATTTAATTTTTTTTCTTTACCGGCTCATGTATGGGAAATATAAAAACAATGTTTTATAAAAATAAATCTTCATTAAAAATGTAATCAATCTGGAAACTGCTTTAGAAGAGCAAAATCAAACTTCACAGTTTTTTATACTTTTTTATTACTTATACAAAATATAATTATTAAATAAAATATAATTAAAAACATAATAAAGTATATTTTATTTATTACTTAAATAAAATATAATTATTTCATCCTTCTAGAAAGCAATTTTTATTTCGTATATATATTTCATAATTATGATGCTTTTCGCCTGCTTTCAGATAAAAAATACCTTTAAGAGATAACTGTTTCTTTCTATAATAATACTTTTTTTTTCTCACTCGCTTCGAATGGAAAATTAATGTTTAAGATGAAGCAAATATTCTCATAAATATGCAAACAATATGTTTACTTTATATAAAAGCACTTTTTTATTTACAGTTGCTGAATAATCAGAAATCAGAGTTTGGAAAAACTTAAATTTGTATACCAACAAAACAATTGTGAAGGCGATCATTTGCCTGCTTATAAAAGTGGGAAACAAAAACCTTTATGAGCAGTTATTTGAACCCCATTTGACCAGGAGAAAATTAGGAGATAATTTTAGTCAAATGTAAAATAAGGTATGGATAATTTCAATTTAATTATTGCGTGTTTGAAGTCATATTTTGATGCTGTAGCTGTACTATTATGTGCTAACATATTGTTGTTTTGGGTAAAAAGTCGATGTCATCTACAAAAATAATTTAGCAACACATGAAGATCTGCAAAACTCTCATGGTAGTGGGGCACAAAAGTGCTTACGAAATGGACGCTTCGGCAAAAGCGGATACTCGATTTTATTTAACTTCTAATATAATTAAATAAATGGACTCATTTCATGCCACGTGATTAAAGTCAAATGCGCCGAGCAAAAAAAATCTTTTAAATCCACTGCGCATTTTGCAAAAGGGAAAAGAGCGTAGCGTCACGGCACCACGTGAAGCAACGTGCTTAGTTTTTTAAAGTCCTTTTTGAAGCATCTGGTGGGCCCTTTTGGGATAGGCTTCGTAATTTTGAACCGTGTTCCGAAGACTAGAACGACACCTGAGCTGGCTGAGATTTAAAATGCATCAGGCCCACATACACGACGAATCTTCAGTGGAATCGGCATTCGAACCTGGAGACCTTATACTCCCCAAATTTTCCGAATGTTTTCCTTGCTTATAACTTGCAAATTTTTCAACCAAATTGTATGAAACTTACAGAATACGTTACAATATGTCCGAAAAGTATTGTATTAAAATTTGAACCAAATACCTTTAGTATTAAAGAAGATATGAACATTTGTCGAAAATAATCGTTTATTGCGCGTGCGCAAAAGGTAGTGTAACTTTTCTTTCGCACCTTCAGAGCCAGATATATAGAGCAACTTATATAAAAATTTCAGTACAATATCTTAAGATTAAGAAAGATATCGGCATTTTGGCCAGCGCTGTTTTATTTTAAATGTTACCTGCTGCCACCAGATGGCGTTTGCGCATTCATGTTCCTATGTGATTTTGGATGCTTATCGTATACTTGACCTCCCCTTAAAGTTTGTACCAATATTTACAGGACACCCTGTATAGGCTATACTGCATCAACTGCGACATTAAAAATAAAGTAAACTGAAAATTTTTACTTTTAGAAATCTGTTTCAAACAATTTTTCATTTTTGTGCAAATTTACTTTTTAATACAGTATTGAATAAAAGAATGTTTCTTGACGATGCTTTGATGTTGTTGAACCAGTTTCAGCTCGATTGTTTGGATGATCATCGCTTGATCGATGGTTTAAATTTATGGTGATTTGAAAAAAAATGCCTCCTTATAAATAGCCGAACTAACGAATTTGCTAGCTAAAAAGGCATCGAAAAAATCAGCACCTTCCTAACCATGGCATAGGAAATTTTTTTACTTCATATTATTTAACCACTTTTCAAAGGTATGAGCTCTTCCCCTACAGCTCCAACGGCTCCTCAAAGCGTGAAGTTTGATTAACAAATTGTGCAAATCAGTTCAGCGCATTATCTTAATTTGGTGTTTTCAGAAGGACGATGCACTTATCTCTCAAGGTATGCACTAGTTAGCTTATGAGTAAGCGACAAATAATAAATTGAAAAAGTGAGGAAGAAACTGAAAATTGTGTGATCATTGAAGAATTTCTTCAAATAAACTACAGTTTTAATCAATGAAAAAGAAGACTTTATATGCTCTTCATAATCCAAATTGTCTTAATCTTTTTATTAGAGGCAGAAGAGATAATAAACCAGCACATTTTTTCCCTCTGCGTATGGAACTAATTTACCACTAAGCCATTAGGATTTAGTCACCTGGAAAGCACTAACCTGTTTGTTTTCTAATTACCCTGAAGATAGTTTAACTCCCTCGCTTTGATCGCTAAATTTAGTGCTAATGAGGGAAGACGAAAATAGGTAACCCTACAGAACAGAATGCCGTCTCATACCCCAGTACCAGTGAACATTCCGATCTCTAAGCCGTTTGATGGGCATGACACTGGCATTTTATTTAAATGAAACAGATATTTAGACTATATACAGTAAAGGTATTTACACTATTGGACAGTTTTGTGTTGCTATTCTTTTCTTGTTTGTTGAATGCGAGATACTGTTCAAGTAAAAAATGGTCAAGATAACTCTACGGACGGTCACATCTTCTAATGATTTGAAAATCGAAGTTCTCTTTTCATTCAACGATTTGTAAGGAGGTGAGGCACTTCCCTTTTTCTGCAAGGATCTCCGTTTTAAAAGTTTATTCTGAGAGTGAATCCTTCCACAATCTACGGGTTAAGATTGTGAATATAAGAAAAGAATCTTACTGAAACCTAGAAAGAACATGTGAATTGTGCAGGTATATAAAATAATCAAGTATTCTTTTTCTTACAAGCATTGTACTCGAGGAGAGACTTTTCTTCATACACCTTTGAAAAAATAAATAACACTAAAAGTTTATTGCAGGCCCATTTGAAATATGTCTAGTCTCTTTTGTATTTTTTTCAAAGCAATGCATTTTATCAAAATAAGCCCAGCGGTCTTACTCGTCATTCTGAGAATTACCTGCATAACAATTACAATGTAATTTCCAGAGAGAAAATTATGCTATTATTGTAAATTCGAATATTTTTTAAAAAATATTTTATAATTCTTATCTATATTCAAATTAAAGTATACTTTTTTACGACACGGATATACATAAATAAGTTTATATTTTCTTAGAAATAAATTTATAAGAAATGAATTGATGGCTTTTATAATTTTCTTATCTAAACTAGTTGTATTGTTATTCAGACTTACATACAAATCTCTACAAATAACAAAGGAGATTGTGTGTGTGTTGGCGCTCTACAGGGCAGATCGCTGGACCTATAGAGCGACAAAATTTGGCACAAACATACTTTGGAGAATGGGAATGTGCACCTCGGAGCCTCCTTCTTTGAGATTTTAATTAGAATTTTAATTAATTAAAAAATTAAGCGAAATTTCTGCTTTTTTCCTTGATAACTTCCAAAAATATAGCACAAAAATAATTTTTGCACCATCTGAAGATGCAAAAAATTACCTTCTCAATGATATCAATTAATTGCCGTATATTTTTCATTTTTCTCTAATTATAATAAATTTTAAAAAATAGTTTTTTCCATAATTTACAGCAATACTTTTCATTGTTGTAACGCAATTGAAACCATTTTCATTGTTTAAACAAATATTTACTTGCGTGTTTCTATTCCATTGTTGAAAGCAAGCGTAATATCCTATTGGATTTTCTCTCCATTTTCCTTTCACCAGTTTTTCTTCGAAATTTATAGTCAAAGTCTTCTAAGATAGTGAGGTATATCCAGTAATTACTTTGTTAAGGGTTTGTTCTCTTATGCAAATAACAAATTATGCATAAGAGAATTCATTGAAATGATATTTCTGACGAATAAGGTGGTCGCCGAAGACGGCTAGTAAATAATATAATCACAATCTATTATCTTTTCATCCAGTGTTTAAAATAATTATTTAACAAGAAATACAATGTCAAATACGAATAAATGAATTCAATAATTTGCATTGGTTAAAATATTGAGAATAGTAATCTTAATAAAAATATTTTTAATGTTAAAACTGATTTTAGAGGACTTGATAGTTTTATTGAATTATCTACGCTGTGTAAAGACTTCGTGTATATAGCGAAATTACCGGATATTTTAAAATATTACACAAAAGATAAAAGCGCAAAAAAGCATTTTATACCTATAGAGTTTGGAAATTACAGTAGCTATACACTTTATAAATTAATTTCCAAGAAATAATTAAACTAATTTATTTCCAAATTTTGTAGCACTTAAAAAAACACGTATTTATTGGGAAGTCTTTGTATAATCACTTTTAATATATAAAACATTTATTTTATCCATAATAACAGTGAGATTTCATCTTTTATTTTATCGGCTTATTGTTTATTTCCAGTGTGAAAAAATCCGAATAAAAAATGAGAATGAAAAGAATTACGGCAGTTCTTTCCATCATTTATTCATAGGCCCTGAAATGGTTGTTTCTGTAAACGCTGCTATATACCACAAGAATTACTTACTAATTCTTTCCAAAACATTTATTGGTAGAATGCCAAAATTTTTTCTCTCCATTCATTTACTAAAAAATCCTCTGAAAGAAAATGGGAATTTCTTTGCCAAAGCGAATTTGTTCCTACTGTAGTGATTTCGTCCCGGATTTTGAATGAATCTTCTAACAAGAATAAAATCTCTTCAAGTTTTTAGCAATGTGATTATATGCTTAAATCGCTTTTTGCAAGCTTCTAGACTGTATCAACTTAATGAGAATATCGCATAACTTTCCCATCTTTTTAGAGAAATAACATTTGAGATGTTCTGAGACTAATTGGTCCGCCTTCTGACTATGCTGTTTGTGAACCTTCTCTGTATTGATTCTACTTCTACAAAATTTCTAAAAAAATTTCTGTTGAGGCTAGTTATGAAATCTTCCTCCCCAGTGTCGTTTGCCAGTTTGATTTGCAAAAACAAATGATTCGTGATATTGGCGGCAAGATCTCGTTCCTTGTAATCTCTAATCTAGAGCACAGATGCCAGTAAAATTAGCTGAATTGAACCATGAATTTGAAACAATTTAATAATCTTGACAGTTTACTTTCCAAACATACTGCATCAATGTTTGAACCTATCTGCACTGTATTTGATGGTTACTGATTTCCTTTTCAATCTGATTAATTTTGTGACGCACTGAATTAAAAATAAATTAATTCAAATATTCCTTCTTCTTGCAAATAAACTAAACTGTCCATGCTGTTTAGTAGCACTGTGACCTCGAGACCTGAGTTTACCGAAGACTAGTCGAGTATGAAAAATTGGATGTTCAAACATTCTCACACAGGTGAGACGGGAAATTTTGATGAGTAACTGAACAGGCTTAGGAAGGCCTTTCCTCAGCTGACCATGTCTGCAACACATATTGTATCATCCAGAAAGTTCTGCGGTTTTTGATAATAAATATAATGAAGCAGTAAAAAAACTTGAGAAAATTTTATTGAATCACGTAAGCAGCATTTTGTTTTACGACTTTTTGCTTTCATTCTGATAGATGGAAAATTCCTTTTTTAAAAATTCATCAGGTTTATTCGTAAAGAAGTTATCGAGGAGCTGTTTGATTGTCTCCAAAGAAGTGAACTCCACGCTGTTCAGTGAATTTTGATGTGAAAATCTGATTTTGAGCGTGACACCAAACTTCCCAGCCGTTATCAATAAGTCTTTGTGTAAAATTCATCGCAATGTGGGGTCGAGTATTGTCATGTTGGAAGACAACAAGCACTTCGACAATTGATCATGTTCTGGAGGCTTTTCTTCGATTTCTGCTTTTAAAATTGCCATTTGGGAACAGTATTTTTCCGAATTTATTGTCTGATTTAGTGGCAAAAATTAGTAATAAAGAATTCCTTTATAATCCCACCATACTCAAACACTACTTTTTGGGATATAACCCCCCCCCCGCCTCAGGCTGTTACGTGAGGAGGTTCATTTGGCTTACACCATGATCTTTTTCTTGTAGCATTATTGTATAGTATCCAGTTCTCATCTCTAATAATGAATCGAATCCAAAAGGAGCTTCTTCATTTCCTTTTAAAAATAATCACATGCTTTACTTGAGACTAATGTAGTGTATGCTTAAATCGCTTTTTGCAAGCTTCTAGACTGTTTCAACTTAATGAGAATATCGCATAACTTTCTCATCTTTTCAGACAAATAACATTTGAGATGTTCTGAGACTAATTGGTCCGCCTTCTGACTATGCTGTTTGTGAACCTTCTCTGTATTGATTCTATTTCTACAAAATTTCTAAAAAAAAAATTTCTGTTGAGGCTAGTTATGAAATCTTCCTCCCCAATGTCGTTTGCCAGTTTGATTTGCAAAAACAAATGATTCGTGATATTGGCGGCAAGATCTCGTTCCTTGTAATCTCTAATCTAGAGCACAGATGCCAATAAAATTCGCTGAATTGAACCATGAATTTGAAACAATTTAATAATCTTGACAGTTTACTTTCCAAACATACTGCATCAATGTTTGAACCTATCTGCACTATATTTGGTGGTTACTGATTTCCTTTTCAATCTGATTAATTTTGTGACGCACTGAATTAAAAATAAATTAATTCAAATATTCCTTCTTCTTGCAAATAAACTAAACTGTCCATGCTGTTTAGTAGCACTGTGACCTCGAGACCTGAGTTTACCGAAGACTAGTCGAGTATGAGAAATTGGATGTTCAAACATTCTCACACAGGTGAGACGGGAAATTTTGATGAGTAACTGAACAGGCTTAGGAAGGCCTTTTTTCGTCTGACCATGACTGCTCCACATATTGTATCATCTCGAAAGTTCCGCCCGTGTGCTATCAGTACCAAAGCCTATTAACGGTAAAACATATTTTATTTGAATGTCCGAGCTTTAATGCGTACAGACTTAACCGTTTTGGCGGCATTAATATTAATCTCAAAGACTTGCTGGGAGACAATCCCCATCACAATCTGTTTTTATTTCTTGCTGACTTGCTGATATTCGTGAAGATAAGCTTATTTAAACGTTTTTTTCTTCTTTCATGTTTTTAATATATATAATAGTGTCTTAAATATATACAATGTGTCTGGCGCAGCATAGCTTAAGATAGCTTTTGCTCCATTAAACACAAACCAAACCATCCAGAAAGTTCTACGGTTTTTGATGATAAATATAATGAAGTAGTAAAAAACTTGAGAAAATTTTATTGAATCACATAAGCGCCATTTTGTTCTGCGACTTTTTGCTTTTATTCTGATATCTGGAAAGTTCCTTTTTAAAAAAAATCACCAGGTTTACTCGTAAAGAAGTTATCGAGGAGCTGTTTGATAGGGTAATATTTTACCGAAAAAAATGTGATTTTAATGCAGTAGATCTTTGCTTTGAAGGATTATAAAGATAAAAGAAAGAAACGAGTAAAGAAAGCATGTCATATTTTGATTTAAAACTAAAGTATGAAATACGTTTAAATAAGAGAACTTTCACTAGCATGAAGTTTTTGTTTGAAGTCTGAAGTGTATTATTTTTTAAAAGGGTTGGTATTTAGTGGCAGATTTGGATTTATTTACTCAATTCATCCAAAAGAAATGCTTTATGGCTTGGTAATGTTCGAAATGTTTCTGAAGTTCAAGATATGTTACAAATAAAACAGAATTTTATGCCTTCAAAGGGTTTTTTGTTTTATTTCTTTAAATAATGTTAGTGAACTTTTTAGCAATTTAGTAAAAATTCGAAATCATAATATTCTCTTATTTAAATCCACAAAAATAAAGGGAACCTATAACTAAGCAATATTTCCCCTATGTCTCTTTTCATATAATTTTCAGATATTGTTTTTATATATAATCTTAGTATTCGGTTTTTATAATTTTTAGCAAAGACTAGCGCATTTTATAGTAGTGCACTCTAAACATGAAATACTAATATTTTCGGATTTAAATTTAAGCAAATAAACTGAATTTATATATAGCAAAGCAATATTTCTCATTCATCTATTTTCATATTTTTCATATATTGTCTTGTGCTTTGAAATATCCTGATTGCATCACAATCAGTATTTTTGGCGATGAAAAATAATGAATTCAAATTTCTGTCGTAGAAAAGACTGTCTTTACATGCACGGCTTGGCCAGTCGCCGTGGGGTACATCACACTTCATATTAAGGAGCCCATAACGATTACATCAAGGATTATTCCTCGTCAATCTATCTTTTCCGTAGTTTTGGTTAGATATGGTCAGGGTGGGTAGATATGGTAAGGAGAAAGTTCTATTGTTGTATACACATGCAATAGATGGAATCCGAAAGTTCTGTTTCACTGTAATACTATTTTAACTCGAGCAATACACTTTTATGACAAAAACTTATTATTGAATTTCGGTGATTAAACAATTACTAGATGCCTGGCCCGGCCTTGCATGGGCTATCTCGAATAATGCGTCATTCCTTAGCGGCGAGAAGAAGTGTGGTCACGTGAGGCATCGGGATCCATATTTTTTCATATGCCCGCCTCCGTTTTTTTCAACAAATATTAGCACTTACTTTCCCCAACAAGTAAAAATCTCCTTTGCATCCTATATTGTTGAATTAAATTAACAAACAATGAAGCAACAATGTTATAAGTTACATTAACATAAAAAATGAAGATTGCAGAAATAAAAAAATGTATTGTTGCAAGTGCTCATTCATTTTGGTGTTTTTAAAATAAAAAAATAACGCTTGCAGAAATAAAAAATGTATTGTCGCAAGCGTTCATTAATTTTGGCGTTTCCATTTAATATCTTTTTAACTTATTATAATTTCGGAACTTAAATGATCAAAATAGATTCCTTGGATTATTCCCCATCTTTTTGTACTCCGTGAAAACGAGTCGAAATGGATTTATTTTAAGAAATTCGCAAAAAATACAAACATCATTATTTTGTAAAAAAAATTATATCGTGTCCTGGCGAAATGAATAGTCTATCCGATTCCGAAATTATTTTTTGTCTGACTTTAGTACGGAGGGAAGGAAATAACCCGAAGTTGCTCGGGATCCATATTTTTTCATATACCCGCTTCCAGTTTATTTTTCTACAAATTTATTGTGTGTTTTTAGAAATATCTCCTTTCAATCCTATATTGTTGATTTAAAACCTTCAAATCAAGGCTCTTTATTACTTTAAAACAGTATGGTTTGAATGAAAACACAAGAAATATGGAAATAGAAATTCATTTTAAACTTTTATACAATAAAACGTATAATAATTAATACAACTTTAAAATGAACAATTATACTTCCAAAGTTTATAAATTAAAACATGGCATAAAACCGATTGTAACTCCAGCATTATTTTTAATCGATTCCGACTCCTCCAAAAAAAGACCGACTCTTCGACTCTCCATCCCTGATGTATTTAAACAAGTGTAACTACCATTTATTCGAACTGAAGTATATACGCATGAAGCAAGATGCACAGCATACATGAAATCTCAAAGTAAAACCTCACAGAAAACACACCTCACATTTTTAGTAAAAACCCTATTGAGCCATTTAAAATTTCCCCTGTTTCTTTGTATCAATTACCAAAACCCGAATACAAAGCCATCCATATTGCATTGTTGAGGGATCCATATTGCATGGCTGCAGCTCTCAACGATGAAAGAGAAACATGTAATTAAATATTTATTTAAACAATCAAAACTGTTTGAATTGCGCTGCAACAATGTAGAGTATTGTTGTAAATTAATTTTTAATTAATATATTTTTTATTAATTGCATTTTCTGAATTTTAATGGTCAAAATGGATTCCTTGGATTATTTCCAATCTTTTGGTACTTTCGGCGCGCTTCGTGAGAAGATAGCCCCACATACAAACATACTTACATGCACGTCGAATTTTAATAGTGCAGATGACGCTTGCAGAAATAAAAAAAATGTATTTTTGCAAGCGTTCATGCATTTTATCGTTTTTAAATAATATCTTTTTAACTAATTGTAATTTCGGAATTTAAACAGTTAAAATGGATTCCTTGGATTATTCCCCATCTTTTGGTACTTTCGGAGCGCTTCTCCGTTCAGCGGTTAATAATTGTTTTAGCGTCACATACTTACATACACGTCGAATTTTAATAGTGTAGATAAATTGCTTAAAATTTAATATGCTGTTTTATTAAAAGATAAAAATGGCAGATATTCTAATTTCTCTGAAGTAGGATTTATGGGACTGAAATAACAGAAATATCTTAAAAACTTCCATACGAACATGTGTTACCGGATAAGGTACGTGGACAAAATAAAAAAAATTCAGTTATTATACTTTTTGCCTGTTTGGTAGAATTTTAGAGTACAGAATGATTTGAATCTTTTTTTTCTTCACTACTCTGACTCAATGAGTCAAATAGAGCAGTCACTTGACTGGAAACTAAAGTAGTAACTCCTTTTGACCAATTTTATGTTTCTTTTTTTCTATATAAGCCGACGTTCATTTATTGTTAAATAAGCTTATGGATATAGGTTTAAATTCTAACGATGTTAAAAATGTCTTGTGTTTAGAAATTAATCTTATGTGATTCAAAATGGAGAAAAGTCAGTTTTGGTAGGATTCAAATTTTTGTAGCATAAATATTAGTGATTTCATAAAAGTGAGGTGAAACTTTTAAGAAATATATTTTAACAAAATATATTAGTTGTTTCTTGGAATTAATGTTCACAACTGAGTAAATTTATATCAGTGAAATACAGAACATAATTACAAATAATGGGATTATAAGAAAGCTATGCAGAATATAATAAAGAAAATAGTTCAATCGATGATCTTTGGCTACTTCCAAATTGAATTAATTCATGAAAGCACATTCCAAATTATTTTAAAAGTACAAGAAGATCCATAGAACTCAAGAAATGAATTGTAAATCTTTCGTTAATTTAAAGCAAAAGCAATCCTCGCACACTCCACTACACACTTTTCAAGTTCATATGGAGTTAAATATCGAACATATAAAGGAAAATATTTATTCCAACTATGATCGTAGCTCCACTGAGTAATTATTCACCTTTTCAGACCTTAATTTGGGCTTTCAGCGGCGTTTTCGAATCGGTCAGAAAGCCACTCTTTTATTAAACGAATAAAAGGCCAGAGAGATCTCGAGAGGGTAATGTATACGCTATGATTACTCAATTGGGGATAAATAATTAGTTTTAAAATTTATGTTATGCTATTCAACTTAAGATTGAAATTACATACAATGTTATTTCATTAGATTTTCTTAGTTGAAATTTTCTCGATTATAGATAGAGCGTGAAAAATAACGATGTTTAGTGTTGTATTCTTTGATATTTAGAATTTCCATTTGAATTTGAGATAAAGTGAGTGGTTTTAAAGTGATGCTTCGATCAAAGAAAATTTTTCTTTTAATAAACGTATTTAAACAACTTTGAGGTTTCAGTAACTTCGTTATGTCCTTTTTCATATATAGGTTTTAATTTGATGTCATTTATATATTTCTAAGCTTTTTGCTGAAGGTCTTCACTTACGTATACAAAACCAAAATTGAATCAAAATTTAAAAATTTTTCTCAAGCCTAGATTTGATTTAGAAACGTTTGAAAACAATATAAAAGAAGAATTATAGAACTAATATTTTTAATATTAGAAATATTGGCTTTCAATATTGCTAAGGTGAAGCAAAATTTTCAATTCTTTCGAAATTAAATAATTAATTTTTGGCATTTTCATCTTTCTATTTTTTCACAGCACTAGATATAACCTTTTATTTTCACAGCACTAGATATAATCTTTTATTTTCACATCAATTTTCCAGAATAAAAGCAGAGGAACTTGCGCACACAAGAAAGCCCTGTACGAACGTAATTGCACCATTCCTCAAAGTGTGCCTCAAAAAATATTTTGTTGGATTGCTAGAAGCTCTAAAACAGAAAACCACTTCCTTAACCCTTAAATGCCCAGTGTTGCATTTAAGCAACATACCCAATTTTGTCTTCTAAAATCTTGATAATAAGACTTAAGCTCTAATGCCTGTTGTTGCCAATAGGATACATATCGAAAAAAATTTTTAAATCAATATACAGCATATAAATGGCAACTTGAGTGCTGATAAAAAAAATAAAAATAAACTGATGTTTTTCACTTGAGACTGCATCTTTTTTTGCTTTGTTTGTACGCTTGAGAATGCTATATTTTATTCTACAATGTGAAAGAAATTCCTTATCCGTACTATTAGGTGAAAAATTAAATTATTAAAATTAAATTTCATCTGTGTTTAGCTTTATAGAATTTTATCAAGGACATTTTTTTTCTGAAATAAAGGTCAATGTTGTCAGTTGGCAACAAACTGTTTTTTAGCCATAAACCATACTTAAAACAAAATATGATTTTTTAAAAGTATTTTTCCTATGTTTTATTCAAGAAATGAAAGTCTAAAGACATTTTAAAATCAATTTTTTAAAAAATCTTGAATTTAAAGGTTAAAATAGCACAAAAGAATGCATGCATTGAAAATGATGAGATTGTAACGAAAGCTCTTACATTTCCTAAAGTACACCGCATGAAATATAGTATAGAAGAACCGAGAAACGAATTTGGATAGATTTGCTGTCTTATATTCACAGGATTTGCGAGTTTCCTTTAGTATTTGTATAGGAAGAAATAATTTTATTCTCTTCTTCACCTTTTAGTCCAGTCAACGAGGGGTTTGAAAAAACATTAAACTGTATATTTTGAAAACTGGTGCACATGTTCGTGAGGGGCTCCTGTTCCTACTATAAGTCCCCGGTCCTGCAGAGGGCAGCACTAGCCGCCATCTTGGATTTCATCCCCCTTTTTAGTTTTTCTTTAATATCTCTCAAACTATTCAATTTTGAAATTAAATGTAGGAAACAAATCAAAGAGCTTAAAATTCCCTACAAACATAAGATTTTTTTCTTGCAGCATAAATAGTTTTCGAGATAATGGGGCTTAAAGTTTGCAGCCATCTTGGCTTTCATCCTCCTTTTATAGTTTTTCTTGAATATCTCAGAAAATATTAAAAGATAGAAGAAAAATAAAAGCATTTTTATAGGATATTTTTAGATCTTTAATTTTTTGCATAACATGTAATTTTAAAATTGAATAGTTTTCAAGATATTCAAGAAAAATTAAAAAAAGGGGGATGAAATCCAAGGTGGCTGTTGAAGTTCCCCCAGTACCGAAATTTTTAGTATGTTCAAGAGGAACCCCTCATGGACATAGGTACTAATTTTCAAAACTATACGATTTAATGTTTTTTCACCCCCATTTTGGGCCTTCGTTACTGGACTAATTTGACTTCGTTTAGGGAGGAACTCTACGATTAATTGTTAATCAATGTATACTTAGAAGTACAAATTCAAACAATGTAAGGAATATATTACATTCGGAAATCAACCAGTGAGCCAAAAAAGCAAGTCTTTTTTCATTCATCGCGAATTTACAATATTCGGATTCCCAAAATTCAATTTAGAGCATTTTGTTTGCAATAAGTTTTTCTTTGCAATCGATAAATGTTTTGGTAAAGATAAAAATGTCAGAAAAGGAAATTTTTTCGTAATTAAAAAGTATATGTCATTATCCATATAAAATAAAACAATATTGCTTCAGCAAAATAAAGAATTCAACTACTAATAATGTAATTGAAGCCCATCAAACAGAATATGATTACAAAATAAGATCAGAAATAGTTAGGAATGACTAAGTTTTAATACTTCTAAAATAAAACTTGAAAAAAATCCTTTCAGTAGAGAACAATTAATATTCCTTTTAAGCAGAGCTAACAAGAGGTTGTTTAAAGCAAGAAAAGAGAACCACCTTTCTTCTGAATTAAATGTAGAAGCAATCCTCCGTATGTGCGTCAACCTCTTTCAAGTTCATCTGGTGGAAAGCATCTCGCTGAATATCTTAAGGAAAGCATTTATTCCAATGATGATCTCAATCACTCCAAGTTATTATTCACCCCTCTCAACTCTCATCTGGAACCATCGTCGCGTTTGAAGTGGTCAGAATTTTTGCTAAATTAAAAATAAATGCCCCTTCAGTATAACATATGTATGACATTATTTATCAAACCACAAACCAGTAGTTCTTTCAAACTAGAAAATTATTCCAATTTTTTTTTTAACCAAATTTTTAAAAAATCCCTCTGTTTGTGCGTCAACCTCTGTCAAGTTCATCTGGAGGAAAGCATCTCGTGGAACATCTTATGGAATGGATTTATTCCATGATTATAGCAAATCCAATGAGTAATTATTCAACCCTCCAAAACTCTCATCTGGGGCCAACGTCGCGTTTGAAGTGGTCAGAAAGCCACTCTCTTATTAAACGAATGAAAGGTCAGAGAGCACTCAAGTGGGTAATGAGGGCGCCATGAATATGCAATTAGGAATGAATAATTAGATTTGAAATTTATGATGTTCTATTTAATTTAAGAATGAAATTACAACCAAGTGCCTATTTCATCGGATTTTTTTTATTTATTTTCGTTGAAGGTTTCTTGATTACTGTAAAGGCATGGAAAAAAAGCGCTTACTTTTGCATTCTTAATATTCAAGAGTTCCATTTGGGTGTGTTATTAAATGAGTAGTTCTAAAGTGATGTTTAGATAAAAGAAATTTTGTTCTGTAAGTTTATTTAGATAAATTTTTTTCAGGCTTCGAGTAATTCATCTTGTAATGTCTTGGCCTAAGTGTGACCAAATAATTCAAGCTTAGGTTGGCCTAAGTACTTTTATTTAATACAGCAATAATTCAGAGACACTTCTCGCAGAGAAGTCTTGATTAAATATGATTATTTACAAAGGAATCAACAAAATCATAGTTCTAAAACGTCAAAGTTCCATGAGCAATTAGTCCACGAAGACTAGTAATCATCGGATGGATAACTTCCACCTATCAACGTGATACCAAACCACGAGACTACCAAGAGTGCTCGCAAGTTCATGAGCCGAGATTCCGGGGAGGCCGATTCCTCGGGGTTGCCTACCAAAGTCCGACTTCAATCGGGACTTTCAATCCGCTTATCACACAGCTTTCTTCGGTACTCCGGAGCCTGAAACCTCGTTCGAGACGCCTCATCCGTTTCTCTCCCCCGTCTCCTCGAACATCAGTTTTATTCACTCCTTCAGGGGGTGGATGAAGTGGTGAAGATCCACCTATCTTTTCCTTCACTGGATAATGGTACTCTGGTTGACCAACAGCTCCCTTCCTAGTGGTCAACCCCGATTATGGGAAGGTTCTTGAGTTTTCGCACCACCGGCCTATTCAGGAATGATACCAAAGGGTACCGCTAATGTGTTCGCTGACAGTGATGGATTCCTCCGCATTGTGGCGGTCCTCTGTGTGAAGTCCTTTCTCTTGCCTCCGTCTCGTTAGCGATGTCCAGGTGCAACTCCTGCTGTTTGCCGCCAATATCAAAAGGGCCGGCACTCTTTTTCTCATGGGAACGTTGCTATAGGGAAGGAAGCCTTACAAACCCCCCCCCTTTAAGTGAGAATTTTTTTGAGAGTTTTTGAAGAGAAAAAATTCTCTGTTTACACACACATACTTGTTCATACTACTAACAGAGGCATATTCACACTTTTTACCAAATTTAAAAATTTTATCTTTCTGATATCTAACTTAACACAAAAAATATACGCAATTAACACTTTTAAAATTTGGCATTTCCTGCACTTTTTCTTAAAGAACCTACATTTTATATACAACTTAATAAGGGAAAACTATCTGCCCTTTTAATTCGTATTCTTAGTTCTAGTTTCACTTCGGCTAAGAGCGTCAGCATTTGAATGGTTTTTTCCGGCCTTGTGTATCACCTTATATTGGAAGGGTTGTAATTCGAGAGACCATCTCATCAACCTCGGATTTGATCCCGCATTTGATTTCAGCCAAACCAAAGGGTTGTGATCGGTCTCAATTGTAAAAATTTGTCCGTCTAGGTAATACTTGAGGTTTTTAATTGCATAGATAATGGCCGCGCATTCGCGTTCGGTTGCGCTATATTTCCGTTCTGCGTCCGAAATTTTTTTACTTAAATACAGAACGGGATGCTCCTCATTTTCCGCGTCGCGTTGGGACAACACGACTCCCATCCCTAGGTCGGATGCATCACTCTGGACAATAAATTCTATTTTATAGTCAGGAGCGTACAATACGGGATTTTGGGTCAATCGACGCTTTAACTCCTCGAATGCCTGGTTGCATTCCTTTGTCCAAATTATATTCTCTCTCTTAACCTTTCCCTTTAAAACATTGGTTAGAGGGGCTGCTATTACGGAGAAATTTTTAACATAATGCGCGTAGTACCCAGCTAATCCTAGGAAAGCTCTAATTTGCGTCTTTGAAGTGGGAGTGGGAAAATCTAAGATTGCTTTAATTTTTGCCTCTGCGGGCGTTCGTACTCCACTACCTACGACGTGTCCCAAATATTTTGTGCGGTTTTGGGCAAATTTGCATTTAGATGGTTTGATCGTTAAATTTGCGTCGTATATACGTTTCAAGACTTCATCTACGTGTTTCAAATGATCTTCCCAGTTATTCGAATAAATTGCAATATCGTCTAAATACGGGACGGCGAAGCTTTCACAATTCTCTAACACCTGTGACATCAACTTACTAAAAAAATACGGGGCGTTGACTAACCCGAACGGCATTCTTAAAGGAACATAGGTTCCGAAATTCGTCACAAACGCGGCATACCGTTGCGCTCTTTTACTAAGGGGAATCTGCCAGTAACCCTTTGCCAAATCAATCACTGTAATGAACATTGCCGCGGACACACGTTCCACGCGTTCTTCAATATTTGGTAAGGGGAAATATTGATTGCGTATGCTAGAGTTCAACCGTCTGTAATCTATGCATGGCCTGGGCTCTCTACCTACGGCCTCTACCAAGATCATAGGCGAAGTGTAATCGGATTGACCGATTTCGATTATTTTTAAATCCAGCATTCTCTTAATTTCTGCCTTGAGAATTTCAGTCTGACGCTGAGAGGTGCGATACGGTTTCGACCTAATCCGGTTGTTACTGATTAATTCTATATCGTGCTCGACTATTCTGGCTCATTTGAAAACACCTTTTGGTGACGGCCTAACAGTTTACGTAACTCTTCGATTTCTGAGAAACTGAGTCGTTCCTCAAGAGCGCTACCCCTAATTATTTCTTCGAAATCATACACATTTGGATCTGCTGTCGGATACGGAATTCCTAACTCGTCTGATTCGGCTTCGGGAGTTTCTTTCCTTTCACTAATTAGAAGGTTAATTTTCTCCGGTCTCTGATGGTATGGTTTCAACAGGTTTACATGATATATTTGGGTTTTATCATTTTTGTTTGCCATTTTTACAATGTAATTGGTGTCCGAAAGTTGACTTTCAATTACCCCAGGGCCAGTCCACTGTACCGCCATTTTATTCGGTTTAGAGGTTGCGAGAACCAAAACCTGATCGCCTACTTGGAATTTCCATCGGACCGCGTTTTTATCCTACCAGGCCTTTCGCTTAACCTGGACCTCCGTCATTCGTTCAACCGCCAAGTCTTGACACCGCCTCATTCTATTTATAAGCTCGAAAACGTATTCGGTCACGGAGGATTCCGATTCCTGTGGGTTTACCCAATGTTCGTACAATAGCACTTCAGGTGTCCTTAAATTTTTTCCGTGCACTAACTCTGCGGGGCTGAATCCTGTGCGCGAAGCTAGTAAAGTCGCCGAAAGGGTTTTCTCCCAATCCTCTCCTGATTGTAAACACAGTACTTTTAACAACCGCTTTAATGTTCTATGGAACCTTTCGACTGGGTTATATTGAGGGTGGTGCACTGAGCTGTGAGTCACCTTAATCCCGAACCGTTCGAAAAACTCTGTCGTTAAATGGCTCGTAAAAGAGGTTCCATTGTCGCATTGAATTTCTCGAGGAAATCCCATCCTACTAAAAACCTCTAGCAAGGCATCTATCACCGAAACCGAGTTAATATCCGCGACTGGAATCGCTTCCGGATACTTTGACGACATACAAATAGCTGTCAAAAGGTAACGATTATTTTTAGCACTAATCGGAAGGGGACCTACGGCGTCAATATTAATTTTTGAGAAGATCTCGGTAATTATTGGCACTAGTTTAAGTGGCGCCTTTCCCTCCTCTCGGGCTTTTCCGATGCGTTGACAAGGATCACAACTTCGCACATAATTTTCCGTATCTTTGACGCAGTTTGGCCAAAAATAATGTCTTAAAAGACGATCCTTTGTTTTGGTTACACCTAGATGCGCGGACGTGGACTCGTGACACAACGCGAAAATTTCATTCCTTAAATCAGCTGGAATCACCAGCTGCAAATTCACATTTCCGAAACGATCCTTATTTCTCCGAAACAACAAATCTCCCTTCTTTACAAATTCGTCCTTTCCTTCTCGTTCCTTTTCCCAACATGGCTTCAAACCAGTGCAATTCCTTTGTTCGGACGCGAACGCTTCTGAATCTACCTTCAATAACCTATTTGTGTCTCCTTCTGCCTGCGGCAGTGGGAAGGGGACCAATTCTTCTGCTACAATAATAGAAGGATTCTCGTCTTGGACAGTCTGAGAGGGTCTCTGAGGAGGGGGTTTTATAACGGCGCTAGCTTCCGTTTCTTTTTTCAATTTCTGACTTCTCGTCACTACGGCATTTAAATTTGGAGTTCTCCGTTGCTCTTCAATTAATTGAGCGCTCCTATTTCCTAATAAGTATATCCCATTATCAAGGCTTGCATCAATTACGGCTGCTTTTGTGATTATCTTCCCAAAAACAGGACTTTGAAGTTCAATTTTCGCGAGGGAAAGACAAGTAAAATTCTTATCCAGAGGCTGCTTAATCCAAACCGTTTCGCCTGTTAAATCTTCGGAATTAATGTGATTGCGGCTCACTAAATCAATAGACGCTCCGGTGTCTCTTAGAATTGACATCTCTGTTTGATTCACTAGCGCCTTGCTCATGTATGGAGCAAAAAGGTTTTCGGTTGAATCCGACATGATTTACAACCTCATCTAGCTTATCTTTCCTTAACTGTGGTCAATAAAGCCTTAAATGTTCCGTCGAATGACAGATGTAACACGCGGCTGGTTTCCGGCGTTCAAAATTCTCGTTTCTCCAATTCCCCTTGGGCATGGGGTTTTTCCAAAATTGGTGTTCGGATTTACCTACGAATTTACTTTTATTTTCCTTCCTCGGTGAAGGTAGTTTAACTTTTTCTAATGGTTTTCGCTTGGGCATCCTGACATTATGTAGTTTCCGACTACTCCTGATAGATTCATATTCATCTATTTTTCCCGCTAATACTAATGGGTCAACTAACTTTCCCCATTCATCAAGAAAATGCTCTTTCACCTCGCCTGCCGCACGACGTTTTATTTGGTCGGAAATCATTAGATTTTTTAAATTTTCGAAGTCTCTAACTTCCAATCCGTCGAGCCACCCATCGAGATAATTACGAAGTTCAAAAACGAGTTCCCGCCATAACGCTCCAGGTTTTCTTTGATGCTGGGTGAATTTTAATCGGAAGGTTTCCGGTAACATTTTAAATCAGTCTAGCAAAACTTCTTTTACGTTGAGATAATCCTGCATTTTTTCCTCTGGTTCTTTAATAATTATTCGTGCCAGATCCAACGGCAAAAGCGAAATAAGTTGCGGAACCCATTCCGTTTCCTCAATTCCTGCTGTACGAGCTTGACGCTCAAACAACGGCAGATACATAGATATATCGCTAACTTGCGCGTCAAATTTTTGCATGAGAATTTTCAGACTGAGCCGATTTTTGCTGTTTTCACTTCGGGTCGAAGCTACACTATTAACTTCTGCGGCATTTGAGATTCTCAGTTTTTCTAATTCGAATTCCTGCTCTTGTCTTAGAGCCTCGGTCCTTTTTAATTCCGCGGCTTCCGTTTGTGCCTTTAATTCAACGGCTTCAGCTTGTGCTTTTAATTCTTTGCGTTGTCTGACGATTTCCTCCAAACAGCCTCGTACAAACTCCTCCTCAAAATCTAGGGAATCTTTAACCTTTTTACAGATGTCTATTTTTTTTATCATTAGAACTAATCTCAATTCCCATATCGTCGGCCAGCGCAATTAACTCCTCCTTGCGGTGTTTAGTTAAAAAAGCCATTGTTTAAACTCAAGCAATTTAAACTTAGATTCCCAAAACAAAATTTACGCAGAACTAAGCATCAATAATTCTAAACCTTTTCGCTAAAATTTGCACATAAATTTGCACATTTGCATAACAAAACCCAAAATTTACTTTCATATACAATACTAAACAAGAATACAGCACAACATTATGAAAAATTTCAATATCAATTTCTAATTTCAATGGGAAATTTTACTAACTTTCATGAATTTTGATTCCTTTAAATGCAAAATCCTACACAAGCTATAAATAAGTAACCCTACACTAAACATGTATTATACACTTGAATTCGCAATGCTACGATCACTAAAACCAAACACTCTTAGCCACATGAACTATGAA